>KN538375.1:1276707-1294145 GCA_000797535.1 Trichuris suis | reverse complement strand
CAGAGAAAACCTGATTATTGCCAGATTACTGTATTATTTGCGGGCAAATACAGGAAGAGACCCTTAAGGAGCATTACTGCCCTTGTGGTTTTCTTTAGGTGTTGAGATGGGCTGGTTGATATGGCAAGCACCTCATTGATGGATATATTTAAAGTTGTTAGGTACATGCGAAAGTTAACGGCAACGGTATGCCAAAGTGATGAAAAAGCTGAACATTAAGTTAAGCCTTGAATGCTTAAACTCAGCGCCATGTTTTCCCGTATGGAACTTGGCGTTGTAAACTGCTGCGGGCAACTTGTGAGTGACAAAATTTAATTGCCGTTATCATTTTAAGGAACCTGAAAATCATTTTGTTTGAATTTGAAGATGAACGAAGAAAATTTCCGAAATGGCGCAGTTCACGTTGTTCGCATTGCAACCTTTGGCATTTCAAATCATTAGAAACGAAGTTCTTTTTTTGGCAGTTATTTAAAAGGCGCAAAAATTTTTGGCAGAAATTTGAATCTTATTTGTTGCCACGATTTCATTTAAGCTACCAATGCGGCGCGATATTATTGGTTAAATTGTCGCGAATAAAACTGACAAGTCTTTAGAAATTTTCAAGCTACAAATAAATAAAGCGTTTGCTTGGAAGGGTCCTAATAAGGGAAGCATGAAATAGTTTCATCCAATAGTGTGATCAGACGATTTATGAATGGCTAATTCAAATTTTCAGGTCTCTTCCTCTATTTGCCCGCAAATAATACAGTAATCTGGCAATAATCAGGTTTTCTCTATTCGTAAACATACAGTAGGATAAATAACACGATTTTGCGGTTATGCGTCTCCTCCCGTTATGCTCTGACTGCGCCGGCCATTCTGTCCTGCTCTTACCTAAGCCTAAACCTAAACATAAGGCTCATACTTCGGCTTAGGCTTAGGCAAGGCCAGAACAGGATAGCCGGCACGCTCGCCAGTAAAGGCAGAACAGGACGGCCATACGCTTAACAGAAAGGAACCGTGAAGTTCTCGGATATTACGCGCGAAAAATCGAAAATCGATGTTGTTTATCCTACTGTATGTTTACGAATAGAGCAAGCCTGATTATTGCCAGGTTTACTGTATTGTTTGCGGTCGGATAGAGGAAGAGACCCGAAATTATTCACATGGAGAAAAAATAAAAGCGCATTGTATTAATATGACTTTGTAAACCATCGTCGATTGAGCTTGATAGTCCTTGCGATTTGCTAGCCATGACGTGGTTGCTATCGCAATCCATTCTATAATTTCCATAGTAGATTTTGTTCTTGGCTTTTTCCATAACTGTAGCACTGTGAAAGTAAGCGAAAGCGCTGTTATTCGGCTTCAAGGAATGGGAATGAAATCTTATCACACACGAGTAGCAGTTCATTGTTTCTCGCGTCATGACGCTCTTCGTGGAGGTCACAAAACTGCTCCGATCTCTTCCGCGAAGGGCGGGAAAGTTTTTTACGTAAACTTACCTACGCATCAAAGCAGTTAGCTTTCGATATCAGATTTTTTGTAATTCAAACTTGAATTTACTTAAATGTACTGTATTTAAGATGAAGTTGTTTATGAAAACAGCAATGTAGTTTCAACTGTTTGCAGTATTGCGTTTGTTAAAAATTGTTCTCCCTCCTATCTGGCTTTTATGCATTGAAAATCGGACGCTTGCACATTTGCCCCCGCCGCACAGTAGTCCCTAATTCAAGCATTGCTTTTCTTAACGTTTCGCGGGGAATAAATCTCTATTGTCGCTGTCCTTACAGTACGGTAAGTCTGCCGCTGTTTTCTTATAGATTTAACTGGTGCCGTTTAGGTCTGCTAACGTTTGATGGTATTTTTACCCGTCGTCATATGCATTGAGATAGACGACCGTGCAGCGCTGCCATCTTGGTGCAAAGGTACAGTGTCGTTTGCAATGACTTGCCATTTCGCTTTGCTTTTGCAATTAGCCAACTTGGGGCGCTTACGTAAGTTGATTCGGACATTTTAGAGGACGACAGTATGACGTCAAGTGAGCCTGAGTCGGTGGAAGTTGACGAGAAAAATATAGCAGCTTTGGAGGAAAAAGCTCGAGGCGGTCGTAGTTGCAATTCCATTTCGATAGAAACTTTCGAATGTGCGCTCAATGCAGAATCCAACGGCGGTATTCTTCTCTTCCCGCTTGTCCAGGTGAAGTGAGTGACCTTTCTACAGCTGATTTGTCCGTGGCCAACTGCGAGGTGGACAAAGTTCCATTTTTTTGCGGTAATCGTCATATTGAAAATACCGAAGGAATATTGCATATTTACAAGCCTAAGTAAGCATGCTTCAGCAATTCTATTACACTTAAGGCAGGCTTGCTGCTTATAGTCGAAAGCTTGGTGATCGTGAAGAACAACAAGAAGAAATAGACCCCAACAATCCCGGCTTTGTAGCAAGCAGGATACAATGTATGCTTGGCGTGCCAGCTGCGATGACGTCGCAAAATGTATTGGACTTTTTGGCGCCATTCAGGTACTGGATGTAGGGGAAACTTTGCCCCACAGTTTTTCAACTTTTCACAGCGAATCGCTGATGCACATACGCTTCCTGCGAGATAGCGATCCAAATTCCTTTATGGTACTGTTGAAATTTAAAGATGAAGTATTATTGCAACTGACTGTGCCCACCTGCTAGTAGAGGTTCCATTTTCAGCCTTCTTCTATGGAATGTTATTCCTATCTGAATGGTCGGCCATTCAATAGCATAGAACCTGACCTCTGCCATCTGGTCTTTGTTTCAAGGGTCGAAGTAGTGAGAACATCAAAGGTAGAGATGGCATTTTTCCAAGTTCATCAATTGAGAATTCCTTTTTCCTTTTTAGGGCGGCAGTTTGCCCGCAGCTGGCTATGCCGAAATGCCAAAGTGTATTGTCTGTTTGGAACGTTTGGTTTGTGACCTTTTTTGGAAGTTGTACACTTTGACGCATGGCCGTAGCTTTTTTTTTCAGGACGAGACGGTTCTTGGTTTGTTGACCGTTCCTTGCAATCATTCCTTTCATGCTGCCTGCATGAAGCATTGGTCGGACACTACGTATTCCAAATTATTTACATGCGCAGGCATTTTGGAATTCAAAAAATTTTTTTTAAGGTGTCCAGTATGTCGTCACCTAATCACTCCTGGCTTCACTGAAAGTCAGAGTTGTCCAGTTTGTGGCAAACGCGATGTACGCGTACTTTGATGCACTTTGAAATTTTATATTTCCAATTTAGGATCTATGGATATGTCTTATATGTGGGCATGTTGGTTGTGGTCGTTACGCCAATGGTCATGCATACCAGTAAGCTTAAAGAGCAATTGCCCTGTTTGGGCTATCTGTTCAAATGTTCTATTTCCAAAGACATTTCCAAGAGACGCAGCATACCTTTGCTCTTGAAGTGGGTGGCCAACGCGTATGGGACTACGCGGGTGACAACTACGTGCATAGGCTCATTCAAAGCAAGTCTGATGGAAAACTGGTGGAATTCAATCCCGGAAACAATAGCGTATGCTAATTCTTGACTTACCGTCTCACAGTTGGTTCAACTGAAATTTGCATTGTCTGCAGATTGAGGCAACAGAAAAGGTTGAAGCATTGAACTTGGAGTATTCTTATCTTTTGTCAAGAGAGATGGACGCCCAACGCAAATACTACGAGGATAGGTTGACAGAATTTCAAGAGGGCGCCTACATTAAAGTTATATTTGATCACTTATATTCCTACTGTAGAATGTTTGCTTTGCAGATTTCAGCTCTTGAAAAAGAAGTTGGTATTATTAAAGAAAATAGCGACGCAACAAAGCGTCTGCTGCGCAACGTCACTACCGAGAAGCACAACTTGGAACAAAAGCTCGCCTTGGCCAAAAGTAAAGCCGAAGAGCTGATGAAGCTCTATCGCGAAGAATTGGAGTTGAACAGTTGCTTGAGACGGAATCAGAGCGACTATAGCCAAAAGTTGAATGCGCTTCAAGAAGAATTGGCCACCCTTAGGCAGACTAAGGACAAAGTAGACTTTGTCCCACTTTGCTAAGCCCTAAGCAAGCACATGCTTGATTTTTAGGAAATTGAAGCGTTGAAGGATGAAGTACGCGATTTGATGATTCACATAGAGTCTGGAGCGCGGCTGGCTCGCGAAGATGAAGCTACAAATGAAGAGATTCGTCAAGGTCATGTATTCGTCCCGGAAGAAAGTCGCGCTAATGATCAAACTTCCCGAAGACGAACTCGAGGACGACGAAATCGGCGCTAGTCTTCATATGTTCCATAAATACTTTTATTGCTCAGATCGTCTTCTGAACGTCATCGTTTCTTTCTACCTACCTTTCATTGACGTAATAAAATTAAGGAGGATAAAGAAAGAACCGAAATTATCGTGTTTTGTAAGCGCATTAAACTTTTTTAAACAACGTAATGCATTGTACATAACATGCATTAATAGTTAGCCTTATTTGATTTACATATTCAAAGCAAATTATGTAACAATGGATTTGGCATGACGGCTAACCGTATGCTGAAATCGGTTTATGCAAATTCTTCTGATGTCGCATCGTGCAGTCGTCAGTTATATCAGCAAAATGTTGCCAACAGTTGCAGACGCGTTGAACACGCGCTTTTACGGTTTTCAAGATTCTTTTTTGAATTATTTTCTTAGCCCACTTACCTGCACATCATCATACAGTAGTCGCGAATTTAAAAATTAGAAAATGCCTTATTATTCGGCTAAAGACGGAACAAAGAGAGTGCCGAATGTTCCGATAATAATTCGCTTCTTTTAAAAACAGGTTTACCCGCAGATGATTTGCGTATTTTCTTTTGTCGATTGAAACTTGAGCAAAATCCGAGAAACGTTCCCTTTCGTTCGAGTTCTCGCTTCACTGCGCTTTGCAGAGGAGTGGGAAAAAGCAGTCTGCAAATGATCTGCAGGACGACAGGAGAGAAATTTTGCAAGGACTTCTTCGCGTCGGTTTATGCAAATTCTTCTGACGACGCATCGTACAGTCATCAGTTATATCAGCAAAATGTTGCCAACAGTTGCAGGCGCGTTGAACACGCGCTTTCACGGTTTTCAAAATTCTTTTTTGAATGATTTTTTTAGCCCACGTTCCTGCACATCATCATACAGTACTCACGAATTTAAAAATAAGAGAATGTCTTATTATTCGGCCAAAGACGGAACAAAGAGAATGTTAAACGTTCCGATAATAATTCGCTTCTGTTAAAAACAGGTTTACCAACAGATGATTTGCATATTTTCTTTTGTCGATTGGAACTTGAGCAGACTCGGCGAAACATTATCTTCATTCGCGTTCTTACTTCGCTGCGCTTTGCAGAGGAGCGGGAAAAAGCAGTCTGCAAATGATCTGCAGGACGACAGGAGAGAAATTTTGTAAGAGCTTCTTCGCGTCTTCTGCCTTCCGTTGTTTGAGAGGCAAAAGCTGCGGCGATATTTTTAAATTTAAAAACATCGTTTTCGATTTTTGTCTGCTTGACGCGCCCAACAGAAAGCGCAACTCTTGCCATCCAAGCTTGTACTGAAGCAAGTGAACATAGAAGTTACAGTATTTATGTAATGCGCAAGTTCTGTTAGTTTAAATTAAATGTAATCAAGTTCCACATTGTCCGTATAAGCATCTTTCCGTGTCGTATTAGAAAAAATTTGCTCCTATAATAAAAAGGCTGCTTTTTTAGCTATGTTTCTTTGTTTTGCATTTTAAGTTTTAAATTTTTCTTTGGTCGGCTGGTATGCCGACGTCCCAGCCTCGTTCTACTGCTCTTTGCAGTTCACTTTAGCCTTTTTTGCTCGCGCGTTCACTTTTCTTCTTAGTCGTCTGCTTTGTTTGTTTATCTAAATGTTTGCTACGCATTAGTTGTTCGGAAAATTGCTGCTTACTGTTAAAAGTACCTTCCTGCGCAAAACTGGGGCTACTGCCTGGTTGTTTCTTCTTTTTACTCTTTCTTGGCTTTGGTGTCAGCGGTGCCTCCTTTAATGAGCTAATTTTTCTTTTCTTCTCACTAAGCTGCCTGGCGGCAAAAGTTAGCGTCGACGAAGAGCGCCCGCTCGAGAACGATGGGCTCTCATTCCCTTTCTTGACAAGCGGCTTTCGAAGCATCTTGTTCAACAGACACTCTTCACTTGCTTTGCTCTTCATTGATGATTCAATCTTCTGTCCCTTTTGAGCCTTAACGTTCGACTCCGCTATGGTCTGTTTAGCTTTGAGCTTCTGTTGAGCTCTGACCTTCTGAAGTTCATCTTCTAAGGCCATCAACTGTTTATCGAATGGTTTGTCAAAAATTGGCAACTGGTCCGTTATTTCGTAAGGATACGGATTGATTGCCATTGGTAAACCATCAGCTTCTGCCTTTGGCTCTTTGGGTGGTTGTTCCTTTGTCGCCGTGTCGGTTTTTACTTCACGGCTGAACTCAACGTTCAGATTGATCGTTTTCCATTTCGTTTGCGCGTAATTCTCTTTCGTATTGCAATAGTTGACGTAAACAGTTTCCGGTGAATATTTCGCGTCAGGAACGGCCTGGCTGGCGCTGAAGAACACCATAAATAGCTTTGTATCTCCAGGATTCAAGAAGGTCCAAGATTCGGTCACTTGAAGCCTCGTGTTGTTGCTAGTGGTCATTTTTATCACAACCGGATGCTTGCCATCATTGCTGACCTTGAACAGCTCTAACTTTCTGTCTACAATTGGCTCTTTGAGAACGATGACAGTAGGATCAAGGGAAATGTGCGATTCGTCTTTGGCTGCAGCAGCTGCATCAGCTTTTGCCGCTACCTTTACAGGCATGCGTGGCTTTTTGGTCAAACCACCTTTGGGCACAACATCCATCTTATCCGTTGTTTTCTTTGCAAACTCATCTAGCAACATTTTGACCGTCCTACTTTGAACGAATGCAATTGACCTCTTCTCGTACGGTCTTTCAGCTGTTCTATTTTCAAGGCTCTTCTTCTTCATTTCCTCCTTGGCTTCCTTTTCACCTTCGCCTGGCACGCAGCTGAGGCGATAGTAAACGCCGGGAATGAATCGTTCGGGTGGGATGAAGAATGGATCCGGTTTCCTTTGCATTCTATCGTTTTCCCTTTCCATATTGTACTGTGCGATATTTTGAGGTTCGCACGGATAGGCGGTAGGTTTAACATTCGGATCAGCTTCGTAAGTAATCAGTTCGCGTCCATTCTTCTCCTCGCTGACGTATACGCAAGGATTGATTGGGCTACGGTGCGGTTTCAACTTTTCCAAAGTTGGCGCTTCGCCGACGCCTAGATCGCCAAAGGCGGGCGTTTTAATATTTTGATCAATGGAGCTGACCGTGGCGTTTTTTAGAGCTTCCATTTCGGAATCGGATTTGCTGCTTACTTCCGATTTATCGCTAAACTCGTCGGGAGCAATTTGCATAGCTGCCAGAGCTTTCAGCTGACTTCGTAGTTTCGCCATTTCTTGGGATTTTCGCATCCTCTTTTCCATCGCATTTCCAGGCACAAATGGGAATGCGCCCTTCAATTGCAAGACGTTGATCACACTGAAGCTGCCAAGAGCACTTACCGCTGCACCCGCTGGATTTTGAAGTGTGCCCGAAGACCGACGGTGGTTCGTTGATCCCAGCGATGCTCTCCTATCCGTCTTTTCCGTTAGGCTTTTGCCTTATAACAATTGAACGCGCTGCCTTCCATTTTACGCGCACTTTGATGACTTACTGCTATTTTGCGTACGATCCGTAGTCATCGATGAATTTGAGCTGTCGCTGTTTGTCGTTGCGCTTTTGCTCTGAGCATTCGAGGAATTGTTTGCCATTACTTCGGCCGTTTGCTTTTGCAAGCAACCTACAGGTGCTAATGAAGTTCATTGCGCTACAAGCTTATTCGCTTTGTCTGCTTTAAAGTTGCACATCCATACGACGCGACGGAGGTACCTGAGCATCAAGTAAAATGTGCTTATCGCCCCTGTTCTCCGCGTACATGCAGTTTGGCGTAGCTAGAAAGCTTTTGGTAGCCTTTAGTGAGTTTACTGAAAAACGTAGTTCTTCTAAATGGTCGCATACACTTTCATGCTTCTGTACAGAGCCTATCCGTTGCTATTAGGAAAAGTTTGTTGAAGAAACGAAGCATTTAGGACCACTTTAGTCCCGTTGTCAGCGTCTGATAGAGTTGACTATTTTGTTAAACAATGCTGCGTAAGGAGCAATGAAATGTTCTCCGCTTTTGCAGCTCTTTAGAACTTAATTGCTGTTATGAAAAACGAATCGAATCTCAATTTGAGGACCACTATGAATCATAGCTTCACTTGAGATAGGCGACTGCGACTCAGTATACGGCTAAGATGGATGACAGTGCCGCAAGCAACAAAGAGCAACGTTCGCCCGTGTCAAGTCAGAACACACTGGAATTCGAAAACGAGCCGAATTTCACCAAGGTCAAAGTTGCTTCTACTTTGAAATTTGATCCAATAGTTCAGATTCGATTGGTTTTTTATAACAGCACTTAAGCTTTAAAGAGCTGTAGAAGGCGAGAGCATTTCATTGCTCCTTACGCAACATTGATTAACAAAGAAGTCAACTCAATCGCTGATGATGGGATTTTCACGAAGGTACATAAAGGCAGCAAAGGCAACTTGGTAACATTAGTCTTTTTCTGGTCTTAACAAAGGTCTTTTTCCCTGAGCCCCGCAAACGGCCTACTGTAACCGACAAAATGCAGGTTCTGTTCCAAAAAATGCCGGCCATTCTGCTCTGTTCTCACTAGCAAACATGAAGGCGGCTACGCTGTTCTGGCCTTACATAAATCTAAGCGTAAACGTAAGTCTTATATTTAGACTTAGGGTGTAGGCAAGGATAGAACAGGATTGTCGGCAACCAAGCACCTTCTTACAGTAGGTTTGTTGGCCATCCTTTCCCGTCCTTACCTAAACCTAAACCTGAACTTAAGGACAGCGTTTCGTGTGGAACGGAATGGCAGTCATTTCTTCGGTGAATAACCAACATTTTGACAAATGTGGTGGGTTGTTTGCGGGACTGTAAGAAAGAAGGCCCATAAATGATTCAATAGGGTGCTATTGTCATGTACGTAGGAAGGATGACAGAGTTGCAAACAGTAAACGACCACAGTCGCTTATCTGAAGTCAAACTTCGACTTTGCAGAAATTACTGTTCGACTTAAGCGAAACAAGGATGTGGTTGTACATATGAAAGCTACTGTGCGTTAGAAAGAAAAGCGGAATACACTGTCGCGCTGAGGGTAATACTTTCGAAAGCAATGACGTTGGCTTGGTCATATGTTGAGTCCCTTCTGTGTTCGACAATAAAATACCTAAATAGCTGCTTGCTACCCAGTGCTTGCAAGTTCAGTGAACAACACAAGATTGGTGGCCAATGAGACATAGTCTCTTTTTGTTCATACTTTACTTGATTTTGAATTCGTTTTATTGTTACGACCGTACTGCTTGTGAAAACCAGTTTGTTATTTCACTGTTAGCAGTTCCAATAGATGATATCCTAACATTAATGTTACCACGTTGCCTTTGCTGCCTTATTTGCACATAAGGACCGTGATTAATGCAGTTTTGGGCCTTGCGTCCATTTAAATTTTTAAATCGATGTACTTGAATACAGGGTTACTGTAATGAGAGCATAGCTTTGCATATTTAAGTTACAACAGACTCGTCCAATATAGTAAAACCAGTTCTCTCGAAGTACTGACGCTTCTTAGTCTTCATTCATCTACACGGGTGTCCATAAATTTGAAGAGTAGGAGGGGATTGAAACTTACAGTAAGAAATTTTAAATTTTAGGCAATGATTTCATCGTAAGACCAACTAGGAACGAGTCCACTGCTGGTTTGGCGCGTTTCGAGTAAAACCGTGCAATAGAAATAGCACCTCAGCGTATGGACATAGCCAGGCTGAAAAGGAATTTTACGTTTGAAGATTATCAGCGTTTCGGTAGCCAAAACTGGTACACAAAATTGTATCGATTAAATATAACTGTTGCTTACAATAAGCGCAACAATCACAACGGTGTTCGTTGGGACCACTGTCTCAACGAATGAAAGTACTGACAGCACAAACGGACACCCTTTTACTCTCTCTGTCTGTCTGTCTCTCTCTCTCTCTCTCTACAGTATGGGTTTAAGTATAAGCAGCTATTGTGCCATGATAACGCGAGCTGCAACAATAACCATTTGAGATTATCTTAAGTGATATTAATTGTTGTATTGCGTAAACCATTGCAGGAATAACAGAATTGACTAACTAGCAGCTGATCCCTCCTGAAGAGAGACTGAACGCTATCAAGAGTGACCTAAAAGCTCGGAAAGTTTTAACTTTTATCATACTACAACGAACGAACGAGTTCACCGTGACTTCGGGTAGCTGAAATAGAGTTAACAACTTACGAAATCGAAAGATAAGGGAAACGTCGCATAAATCGTTCTGCTCGAACGATTTACTCACATTTCCGAGCTCTCGATTATTCAACTACTCACTGCAGCAATCATTTTGAATAATCGAGTTACTACTGTACATGGCTTCTAATGGGGAAAGTCTGGGCTCAATTAATCTGCACCGCGCTAATAAGACTCACGCTCACGGTATTCAGTACAGTAACTCAGGTACACTGATTTAAAAATTTGTAATTCGCGTCAGTTATGACGTCATTGCAGATTTATTAACAGATAAATTTTTGGAAGCGCTACGTTGTCAAAGCTCAGAAGCAGAGCAGAGTAGAGCACCCGCGTCACAGAGTAATAATAATAACAAGAAGTACAATAATGGACAACGATATACAAAACACCTGCAAAGAATAAAACCACAGCATGTTGCAAATGTCACGACACCGCACGAGCAAAGCAGCTACAAGTGCAGCGGAGAAAAGGAGTTGAAAAGCAGCTGACCGGTTGCCGACAACTGGCTGGCCTAATAATCGACGCTTAGCCCTCCCTGAGTAGGCACAACAACTAAACAAGCGGCCGCTCGTCCAACGCACAGAGACTTTGCCTAAGAGATAAATAAATGAATAACAACAACAATGCGCGAACAATTTTTAAAAAGCAGCAATTACTTCAAACCATTCATTTTCGCTTTCGTCATAATACTCTACGCGTTCCTCGTGCTGTGTCCCATTGTAGCCGCCGGCGGCAAGCAAGTGAATTCCCAAAGTGCATACAGCGATTCCGTCCTTTGCCATGGCCAAATCTGCCACGAACGTCCACTGGTTTGACAATGGATCATAGCTAAAGCATCTGCGAAGTATTAGCGCGCGCAGAATGGGGTTTTTAAAAAAAGTTGCATAGCAGAAAAAAGTGTATACCGTTCAACGGAGCGAAGACGTTTGCCATTATGATTGCCAGAGAGCTCCTCTACTCCTCCCAAAGCGTATATGCATCCATTTAGGACACCTACGCCAACGCAACCTCGGTGTTTGTTCATGTCAGCGCACATGGACCATCGATGCGTGCATGGATCGTAACACTCGACCGACTTGAAACATCGCGAGCCATCCCGTCCACCCACCACGTAAATTCTGTACGCAAGATACTGAATTCAGTTCGTAACCTCTCGTCTGCCTACTTTCCATCCAGGACGGCCACTCCGAAAGAACTACGCGGCACGAACATGTCTGCTATGAGAATCCAGCTGCGTCCGTCGAACCTTTCAACCGATGCCAAACAAGACCAACCATCATGGCCTCCTATTGCGTATATAACGCCATTGAGAACACAGACGCCTAAAAAGGTGATAAAATCAAATATGTGAACCGAAAACCGGCTCAAATGAGGCACTGATCTAAAATCGAACTCATGTAACGCGTCTATATGCGTATACATAAATATCTATATCTACCGAGGCCATGACGAGCTGTGTTCATAGAGACACCATGAGTCCAATCGTCCCTTCTGTAGTCCCAACACTCAACAGTGGTCAGCGTCTTCAAACCATCTCGACCACCAACTATGTATATCCTTTCGTCTAGATGGGCAACGCCAAACTGCAACCTTCGGCGAGGCATGCAAGCTACCGCATTCCATTCGTTTTTCAAAAAATTGTAACATTCAATTGCCTGAGCGCCTGAAAGACCACCATTTAGCGATGAACAGCTTCGCCGAAGGTTGCATGGGTGCGCGTGCGCACCTTTATTCGAGTCCATTCCGCCAAGGCAATAGACGGTACCGACCGTGGACTTTCTTGGCCGACCTCGCTTAATGAGACGTACCAGGTGGCGCTGCTCTGGGATCAAGTGGAACCTATACGCTTCCAGAATGAATTGATAGCATTGTTGGTTCTCAGAGAGCAGTGGGTGATTTTCAATTCGATCGGCAATAAAATTTGGTGTCAGCAATGGCATACGAAGGGCGGACAACAAGAATTCAAAGTGAACCTTTCGTTCGGGCAAGTCGTGGGCCAGCCACGCCGTAATCGCGTCAAAAACAACCGACTCTCCGGTGACGTTGATGTCGTCACTAGATAACAAGTTATATACATCTTCGACGTTGAGCAATAAAAACTCCTGCTGATTCATCACTTCCATGAAGTTATTCTATAAAAGAAAATTCACCGCTACACAACAGCTCAATAGGCGACAGCAAACAAAAAAGGTTGCGTTATCAACATAACGTCAATTGTCACTTACTGTCAAATTTGGCCGTTTTAAAGAAAACTACACCTTGCGCAAATATAAAGAGAACAAACACATAGTGCAGTAATGAAATGAGCTACAAATAAAATCAGAACTGACGCAATAAACGCGGCACACTCAAGCAAACCTTCGACACGACCTACAATAACGTCTTCTGATTGTTAACCCTAAACAGCATAAAGTACAATAGGCAAATTTGCGTTGTAGAAAACTCGGCTACAGACGACAGTCTCCTTGAGCAGCCGCTGTACTTTGCGAACTACTTTTTTAAAATTAATAACGATATCAAATGAGAACTTAACGACAACTGTTATGCATTAAGACAAAACCGAATCACCCTCCGGTTGTTGTTGTTGTTATCGTAACTACAAGGCGTCCCCTCGACCCAAAACAACAACGGTCACATGGACGACACTACTGCGGAGGTCAACTGGTGGTTATAAAAGGGCGATGCGTAGAGGGAGCCCGGATGATGATGATGATGATGGTGAAGACGATGATCGGGAGTTACGTATGACGATTGACTATCGACGTTTGTGTTTCTTGAAGTAAAGGCTATCATCCAATGGACATAACAACATAATGCATTGCGTTCAATAAGAAATATCTTTAGTTAAAGCCGTTAAAAAAAGTGACGAAGAACGCTTAGTATTAATTGCTTAATGGTTAAAATAGAATGGACGCGTATAAGCTAAGTTTGAGTACCTGCGCATCAATTAAGCGCGGGCGTCCCCATTCAAATTTTTGAAATTACAGTATACCCATTTAGTGTAATAAAGTAAGTAACTTCGATGCTTTTGGAACGGTCGCTATCTGCCGCCAGCGTAAATAAGTAGACCGAATTGGCTAAAAGAATGGAAAAAACATGTAAGTGTAGCGCAATGGTTGTAACTAACTGTTAGACACTGACGAAGGACCCCAACTAATCCGGGAGCTTCGTAACTTTTTAGTGCGTTAGTGCGTTAAATGGGTTCACGAAGGCTTCCAAAATAAGAAATATATATACCCGTTAGACAAAGTCCTATATTGAACAAACTACCGGAGGCAAAAGTTTTAAAAACAGGTTACAAGAAGTGAAAGCGCCCATGGTAAGACAAGTTCCTAGTAGAGAGACACAGTTTTACATCGCGTTAAGGGTTGGCCGTAAATTGTAAGAGTGAAATTCAATTAAAACAAAGTTTAAATTAAGCATTAAAAAACGGTGGCCCATTTCGGCGAGCCTACGCTTCGCTGCTTGGCTGTTCACTGAAAACAAAGTTCTTAAGTTCATGAATCGGAAGAGAGCGCGTTCAATCTATCGTTTGCACAAACGAGCACGCGAAATGATTCTTTTGCTACCGGGGAAGATCAATCGTAACCCATACGTGGTCCTTCGAACGGCTACATTTGAATTTGTTTCGTAAAGATTTCAAATTTTGAATTCGCTTTACGAATTCTAATTTGAATAAAAAAGGGTTGCATGCAAATTCCATACGTTGCCAATCGCTTTGGCTGCGTCCAATTGTGGTACACTTTATGTCTTGGCAAAGCTTCGCCGATTTCAAAACACATTCAAAGAACTTAAAGTCAATGACTACGTGATACGCGTTCGTTGACAATGGAAGCGATACCATTTAGAAGTGCTTCAATTGATACGTACGATTTTGAAGACGTTAACAACTGCTTTTAAGCTACGCTCGGCATCACCCGGGCTATACTTTACAATTGTACGCAATGACTCATGCTGCCTTGCCTGAGTTTGCCAGAAGTTTTAATTTCATTAATAAAAATTTATCAATAAAATGTATTTGAAAAATAGTTCAATCTCTTATCCATCACAACAGTTCGAAAATTAGAATATCAGCTTAGTAGGGGACGGGATTACTTAAATCTACCAAATCACCTTCCCCGACAAGCACTTAAAATGATTTAAAGATTTTTTTAATCCACTTTTCCCAAACCTAAGCCAAAGGTAGGAATGTCGATTTCCTTATCTTCAACTCATTATTTAACAATGCGTACGTTCGCTTTCATCCTGCACGTTTCCCGCTCAGGAAAAAAGCCTGAGCTCAGGCAATGTTTGAATTTCGAAGAAGCTACAACTTATGGTTCACTTCGTTAACCAATACGAATTTTCCGTTCTTCCAAAACTTGCTCCTTTACACGTAATCTTCGGCTGCTTTCACGCTTTTGTTTCTTTGGCCTTCGATTGCTTTAACTATGAAAACAAATGCACAGATGCAGGGGAATTCACGAGGTCATGACAGCGTTGATTTAAATTTTGCGATACTCGCAATAAAGGTGACATTTAAGGTGAAGGAATTCTGAAATTAAACAAACTATGTTTCGTAGATATCGATAAAACTTTTTGCCCAGTCATTGCTGACGCTACGTACGGCAGGTTTTCTCAAAAACTGATAATAATCAGGTACCGAATGGCACAGATTCGACAATTTGTAACAGCCTTGGCTGACGTCCTAACTATAGCATTGCCGAAACGAGTGGCAACAATCATTAGAAGCATATCTAAGGTCAGTTGAATAAACTTGACAGTTTACCCAGCGGCAGTACGCCTTTGCACAACTGCCTAAAATGGACGACGCGAAAGCGTTGCAATGTGTTTGCTTAAAAATCTAATGGCAACAGAGCTTTTTTTCCCCAATGGGCATTTCTGCAATAGGGAAGCAAGCTTGCAATAAAACTGTTCATCTTCTTATTGTACTTATCGTAGCGGAATGGCAATATCTTACTTACTATAACGTAACTTTGGGCAGCTTCGAAAAGAATGGTACAACCGTGGCTTTCGGCGAACGACCGAATGCCTAAGGAGTTGGAGGGATGGAGGCGTTGCTTCAAAAATTCGCTACACGCCTCGACGACCTCGGCAAGTTGCAGTTGACTGGCGACGTCTAACAATTCTTCGACGCGTGATTCGGTGAGCAAAATTTCGCCTGCAGCGTCGAAATAGGTGAAGCATGTTAGCATCAAGTCGACCAGATGGGTAATGGGCAACATTACCGTAATAACAATAAATGACAAGGGTTTCAAGGATACCGGCTTCGATGTTGAACATTTCAACTTCGGGAGAGCTGCTTTCCCGCATTTTGCTTGTAAATAGAGCACTGAAGTAGTCCGAAGCAGCGGCTAGCACTAGTCTATGGGCATTGATTCGCCTTCCTTCGACGACCAAGCAAACGTCGCAAAACAACTGTTCTTCGTAAAATTTCTAGGGAAAAGTAAAGGCCGCCTATATAAGCAAAGCTACCCTGGGATATCGAATGCTCACTTGCATACGCTTGGCGTTAAGATCGAAAAGTCGTCGACTACAAAATGTGAAACTTAGATCGCCAGTCGTCGATGCTCCGTCAGCTACAACGGACTGATCGTCATCCGCATCCATTTCAGCGACGCTCATTGCTGTTAGCTTAGTGGGACATCAAAATGACAGGAACACCAACGGAAAACCAACTGGACACTTTCAAGGACGCTAAAGTCAGAAAATAAATACGAAGGTGACGAAGAGTAAAAACGATTGAAAGGTAGCCTGATTAACAATGTTATTCGGCTAATTGGTTTGTTCTCTCACTCAGAGGATTAATAAGCAGGATGATATGCCTATTTATAGGATTAATTAAAGTGCTCACCAAGAATCACCCGAACTAGAGAAACAACTCGTGCCACGTATCCCTAACCAGCACGCTATGAATCCCTGTTGTAATCACTTCTACTCGTATTCTCTGCTGTCAGAAAGAATTAGCAAACAGCATAGAAAGCGATGCAAATCTGCTTGGTTAGAAGGATTCGCTTTTACGGTCCTCGAAACTTTGTATTCTGCCAGATTTACGATTGAGTGTTTATATGCTTTTTAAATCTAGTGATTATATCCGCCCCGTGGACGTTGCTTGATGACAAAACCAAGTTCTTCGCAACCGCCATCTATTGTGCTGTTTTCTTTTACTGCGTAAAAGTGCAAATCGCCCACGCGAAGCAAAGCTATTGAAATTCTGTGCTTGCTCAAAATGGTGAGCGCATAGCTAGGCAAACAAGCTTTGCCGTACAGGCTGCAAAGCTTTTAACAGCAAACCCTGGAAAAACCATGAACTGGCATTGCTGGATGTAAAAAGCTCTATAAGGACAGGTTCAATTTTAGCTACCCACCAAACTTACGCATGTGAACAAGTTACGGAAGCACTATTTCAAATCGGAATAATCAATAGCGTAAGGTAAATGCGCCTAAGCACAAAGGAGCCTTGCTACGTTGCTTTGCAATGATTTCATTCGAAGTACATACTTCAGTTATATTATAAGCATCTTTAAAGAATCATCGTTACATTTCGGGGGCATGTACGTGCTGGGAATGCGCGCCAGCAACTCAGTGAAGAATATTTCGCCAGGATTCGTATGAAACAACGCTGCTCGCCTAAAGTGAGCAGATGTTATGTTTGAAAAAAACTAATTGATTAATTGTTGTCATAATTTCACAAGTTTCTTGATTTCAGTTGAGGTGAACACATGATCGACTTTTTGGTTGTTTGTTACAGACATATATTAGCCAGTTATTATTTCTCAGTAATTTTTGTCCAAAAGGATTAACTAAGATTGGTCGATTCGCAGAAAACCAAAGGAGCAGAGAAAGTAAATTAAGCGATCTATGCATAAGTAATTCTTGATTATCTTGGAGTACGAATGATACAGTATTTTTCATGTCACCAATAAAAGAATGCAGGTAAGATTGTCCCGCAGAGATAATTGAGGAAGCAGGTGAATTTGAGGGGGAGCGGCTGACGTTGACGCAGATCAAGTTGCCGCATCGTTCACGTTGA
>KN538375.1:1241926-1275842 GCA_000797535.1 Trichuris suis | reverse complement strand
CTACCGTGCGGCAACGTGATCTGCGTCAAAGTAAACTGCACCCATTTGAGGCGCACAGATATTCCTACGCTTTCCAAACTTTAGAACTACCATCAGGCTGGGTGGAAGAAGCTAACGTTAAGCGAACTTATGCCCACGGAAAGTTATTCTTCTCGTCATGTGCCCCCTTATCGCCAGCTGAAAATACAAGTTGACAAATAAATCTTATTTGCACAGTCTTTCCGGCATCAATGGCAGCTCGTGAGCTTGCGCAAAATGGCACTTGCATCAAGCAGAGTAACAGATGACGCAGTTGGTCCCTACATTTCAGCAAAATACGTAGATCACATTCTGTTCGTATCCTACCGAGAGTTATAAGAAAACATGCTTTAAGACTGCTTGGAAAAACTAAGCCGCAGCTTCGCGTACTAAATTAACGTCTCTTGACCTTGAAATCGTCGAACAGGTATATAAGGTTTCGAATACGCTAATGTAGTCAGAATTTAGCAGTGGAATTGAAGCTATTGTCTTGGAGAACAGTTTTACCCCAATGTCATGGTTATACGTACGCTTGTTTGAAAACGATTGTCAGGTTCTTATTTTATTAATTGTATGGGCGCTGAGTACTGTAGTATTAGCTTTAGATGATACTGTTTAAAGATCCGATAGTCTGCATGGTAAATCAAGCTGTTCTGCTCACCTTTTTCTTTTCGCAAATCCTGTAGCCTATAAGCGTCTCCAAAAGGCCAAGTTCTGTTGGCCAACAAGCAGGTTTTGGAGAATGACGCAGCTGTCATGCACAGACATTAATGTCTTGACTTAAAGGCTTTCTCAAAGGAACGACGGATGGCGACGCGGCTAACATGTTCAAAGCTCAAGTCGGCGAAGTCATTATGGTGAGTCAATGAGACTATTTTGCAATGGTAGTGCTTTGTCAGTGCGTGAACAAGTTTTCTATGCTCCCCAGAAGCTTAGCCCGCGCAGCTCCAATAGTTGCAAAGTTAACTGTTTATGTAAATAACAAAAACCTACGCATTCATTATCAAAAGTTATGTTTTCAGTATGTGACTTAAGGAATTACAAAAGTAATTACTAATTACCACTGTGAATATGCTACTCAGATGCTAGCTGAAGACAGTATTTATGCACCTGCTGTTTCTGGCGCTGCTACTGTGCCATTTTTGTCGAGATCCTGTTCAAACAATAAGAATAACAAACGGTTGTAAAAATGGAAGGGCGATAGGTCGTAAGTGCTTTTACTCGCGCGAAGTGTTTTGGAGGTGAAAGCGTTGCTAAGCACAAGCATAGTATTGCGCCAAGATGAGTTTATTTAAAAGTTCAAAATGGGATGTTTGGAGCCAAAGCGTACTCAGCTTAATTTGTCAAAACACAGTAGAGTAAATATGATGTGCAAGGAGTATATGAATGTTATGCGCTTCGTACTCTATATGCAACAGTCTTGTCTTCATTAAAAGTTAACACTGCTAGACTTGACAAGGCTTCTTGTAAATGTCTATAACGGGTTTGACTTCCTCTTGGTGTTCTTTTATTTGTCTGAATCTCTTGTCGCATGAAAAACTCTAACCGGCGGTTGGATTTGTAGCTTCTTGACAAGAAGACGGAAATATGGGAAAAGGTACGACTTGAAACTGTGAACTTCCGTGGTCAGCAAAGTTTACTGTCCCCTATCGACGATCCGCAGTCAACGTCGGCTGCTGCTGGCGTCATGCAACAACCGTCGCCTTCCTCTCCTCTGCCTTATTCAGCTTTAGAGAAGTCACAAATCTCTAAGTTGCTTGACATATAGCACCGCATTGCCAGAGTAAATAAGTCGTCTCGTCACAGGCGCTGCGCAGTCTACAGTTTTCGTTATTTCGTTTATTTTACTGCTATGCATTTCGATGATCGTCATTTTGAAAAGGTGGGCCCAGTTCTCTCCCTACAACTGACGTCATTTTCTGTTTGAACAGAGGCTTTAATGGGCTCAAGTTAAAATGTAACGGATTCAGCATACTGTAGGCAAGCTGAAATCAGGCGAGGACTGCCGCAGTGTCTTATTAAGACGCTGACCATTGGGTGGCTGAGCTGCGATTTTGAGTTTAATTTTTAGAAATGGCCCCACGGGATACTGTCATTATGCATTTGTGATCTTAGTAAATCTGTTCAAACAGTTCATCGGAGATGAGTGGGTGTTACTTTATTGTTTCTCTCGGAGGAAGAAAAAAGATTACCTACGCCGCCCCAACTTAGAGGGTCGACGGGTCAGCTGATTACGCAGTGATATCGCAAGTTGAAACTGTAGCCCGTTTTGAATTCGAATTATTGATTCGCAGGTAGTCGTCAAGCGGTCAAGCTCTCGATTTGAAGAAAAAGGAGGCGAACTAGTGCACTCAAGGTTAAATTTACGCAGTCTCAAATGATATAAGTTACAAGCTCTCTCATGAATGGCGACTGGCAAAGTTCGTATTGCTGCTGCGTGCTGTACGTCAATACCAGAAAGCGATAATCCGCTTTCTCATAGCACGCGGCTAATAATTAGTTAGAATCTCAATGAATAATCGCCCAGGCATAATGACAGCTTTGCTTTATCGACCCCGACATTTTCTGTTATTTCTTAAAGCCAGAAGGTTGCCTGTAATGTTCATGTAGTTGCTGCCTAATTTGGTGCCTCACTAAGCACCTTGCTTGCAGGTAGACTCGAAACGAACGAAATAAAGCATTGGTTGGCTTAGGCGGTAGAGCGCGAAACTGTCCGAATTCAATATTAATCTCATTGAAATGGCGCATCGCTCCTTAGCCCTTTATTTTTGGCCATCCGCATTTAAGTTGGCGCGCGGCATGTTCTTAGCCTCTCCTTCGGCTTGACGGGAAAACGTTAAATAGTAAGTGGTCAAGACATTGTCGTACAAGTTAGTCTACTTTTATGGCAGCTTATTCCTTTCTTCTTTGCCGCAGCGCCAATGACGGGAAGTTGACCTTTTCGTCTTCGTTGATATTTGCATTCTTGCTTTGGACGGGCGCAGCGGAAATTCGAAAATCCCATTTTCCGTAGTAACGCCGACTGAATGGGACGACCTTCAGGCTTCGTTGGTCAGGACATGGTCGAGTCATCGTCGGCTGTTTGCATGAGCGGCGTGCAACCGATGGGTGAGTCAATTTCTCTTAGAGAAAAGTAGAATCGGTTTATGGCGCGCTTCTTTTTCCCCATTTAAGGTTGGAAGAAGCACGCGAAAATATTTGCTTCTTATACTGCGTCGCATCCAGTAATTGTACAAGATTTTTCTGCAAATGACGTACTCGCTACAGCAGCAATGAGTGGACAGCTTTTAGGTCGTTTCAGCCTTCTTCGCTCTTTTAAAGTCTTCAGACGATGCAAAGTGACCATATGCGTACTGTGCACGTGGCTTAGCAGCATGTGGCGCAGTTGTCCATTCGATTACGGTCACCAAATTCACCTCCTATGAGAAAAGCGTGACGATTGATTCCGCAAGGTCGGTTCCATTGCACACGCCTACAGCGAAAGCATTAGCAACAGCGTTTGGTCAGCCTTTATTACACCAGTTGGCCATCGTATAATTTGTTTCGTCCAGTAATCAATAGTTGTCGTTCAGATCACCGTATAAAGCGGCATTATCAGAGTTACAACAATAAAGGCGCTTGTCTCCGCATTCAGCGCATTTCAAAATTGACAAATTTAGGTATTCTTTTTATTCGCTCGTTATTCCGGCGTGAGTGACATGCATTGGTTTAATTCAAGAAAATTACTCCTCAATAATTCCTACGCTTTGGCAAATTTTAAAGTTTCATCCCAACAAGCCACCAACGCGTATGCCGCGTGCATACGTTCAGCTTTAAGTATCCGCTATTAACAGCTGGTTGACGGAAGGAGCGAAATGCGAAAGTTGGCTGCCATATGTTCCGTCGAGAAAGCGCCTTGTTTTGAGCATCTCTTTGTCCTTGAAAGGCAGTGCAATTTGACCCTATTTAAGGAAACGAAGCGAGCAGATTTTCCAAAACTGCTCCGTAAGGAAAAAGGGAAATTGGCTTTCGAAAGCGCAACGAAAATCAATTGAACGTATCCAGAACCACTTGTACGTTTCTTCCGTCAATTGGTTGCGTACAAAGCGACTGCCGACGGAGAGCCCGCAATCTTGACGCTCCGTAGTTCTTTTTTAAATGAATGGAGGTGACCCGAATTTTGAAATTTACAAAAACCTTCAACTTTGCATTCACTGCCAAGGGACAGTCGAATCGTCAATATTTGTTCTCCCCAACCAACGCAGGCTGAAGTTTGCTGATTTCGTTCTGCAGGAAGGTCTGTATCCTCCTTTTCTGGTCAGTAGAAGCGCTTATCTTCGGCAGCCGGGATATCCGTTCAAATTTTTGAATCGAGAAAGATAAGCGCAGAGAGAGAGAGAGATAAGGAGGCCTCTTACGTATTTTCCTATGGCGACACGTCTGCGCTGTTGTGGAATGCAAAGTGGAAAGTCAGTTAGAGTATCGGCTTCCATTCAACCGACAATGTAATTTGCATATTTGAAAAGAGACGTCATTTCATCAGCTTTTGCTTTTGAGGTTGCGGAAAGTTATTTAAATGTTTACACAAGAATGGCATGTCGGTTTTGTTGGGCGGTAAGGTCTTGGAGCGTCGTTTATGTCCATTCAGAATTTTTTCATGAATGAAGATGCTGATCGTCGTTGACGCGTTAGTGGTGACATAATTGGCGTTAGTTGCCTGGAGTCGTTGTGGCTCAACAAAGGCGGTATCGTTCACCTGTCATCCTAGTGGGTGTCGTAACCAAAGGGTCATTCATGAAAAGCTCCTCTCCTTATCAATGACGTGGCAAGCTTGGGATAATCTGTTTGAAATTTGCCATAAAAGGAAGAATTCTCGCCGGCAGGTGAAATTCTGAACTCCCATTTGAATCGAGAGAAGGCCGAATAGCGCTCACCGCCATGGTCGCGACCTTCGGCTGCCCATTGACAGCGGTCAGCGCAATAGGCGCGTTGTTCACTCATCTGTCATTGCACGCATCCTTAAGCAGGCATTGTTTCGTCGCGCGGCGGAGGGCTTCGCGCCCTTTTGGAACCTCTTCAAGGCACAGGTTGTTTGTCTCAGTTGGAACAGCCCCTTTTCGCCGTTGGCCATTTCGTACACTGTTGCCTGTCGCCCAGGTGAAGTCGGTTTCTGTTTACGGTTGCTGGGTCGGTGTGACCTCGTTCTCCCAATACAAAGGGCATGTGTAATCCCTGAGAGACCAGAGGGCGGTAGGGTCGCTTTGGCGTCCAATTGTTACGAACGATACGACGCGGTTCATTCATTCGGGTAGAGCTTGCCATTTTGTCATCCATCCATGCACGTGCCAGGCGCGCTATAAGCCTTATACCTCACGGATGCGCGAAAGGAAGTCCAAATCAAGGCAGAAATGAGCTCGTCCATGTGGATAGCTCTTATTTGCTACCTGTTGCTGCTTGCCTGGTCGATAGGAGCACTAAAGGCCACCGTCGAAGAGCACATTGAATTCAACGTCGTTGAAGGCGGGTATACTGCTTCTCCTTTTAAGGTAATCCAGTTTTTTCGATTAGGAACCCCGGCGCGCGCTGTGGTAGGCCGCATTCGCAAGTTGGACGGATATCAGTATCGTTTAAGCGAAGCGAATCCGTACTTCGACTTTGACCCTACGGCCGGCGAAATTCGAACCCTTATGGAATTGGACCGCGAGCTTTTGCCAGAAGGGAGCAACGACGAAATTGAATTGATTATCCTTGGCAGCAGTCCTACTTATTTTATTACAGCCAAGATTCGCGTACTGGACATGAACGACAACGCTCCAGCTTTCCCTTTCGCCTACCAAAATGTGTCGCTTCCTGAGAGTGCTAAAGTTGGGACCAAGCTGGTGCTCATAGGCGCCACTGACCCTGATGCAGGTGCCAATGGTTCTATAGTTGGTTACAATATCACTTCCGGGGATGTTGAATGTTGCGAAATTCCATCGTATCCCATTGCCAATGGTAGTGGCAGCGCTGTTCTATTGCTGCAGCTCAGGGAACGTTTGGACCGCGAGAGAAAGGACCTTTACATACTGAACGTATCGGCTACGGATGGTGGCTCACCTCCGCTCATCGGTTATACAACAGTTTTCTTAAACGTGCTCGATGCAAACGATAACGCCCCGGTTTTTGAAAGAAGTCACTATTCCATGGAGGTGAGCGAAATTCTACCTGCTGGCAGTAAGGTCATTCAAGTGAAAGCCACTGATGCTGACTTGGACGAGAACGCCAGGATCAGCTACCGTATATACAATGATCACGAACAGCAATTCTTAATCAATGAGATGGACGGTTGGATATCAACTACACGAAAGCTAAGCTGTCCTGAAAGGACATGCTATGATGTTGGGAATTGTAGCCATCGCTGCACGTTCACCGTAGAGGCGGTGGACCACGGTCAGCCTCCCCAAAGGGGCAGAGCCTTCGTTGACGTGCTCTTGCTTGACGAAAATGACCACCCGCCTGAGATATCGTTTCGCTTCCGTCCTGCCGGCAGTAGTTACGCAATTATTGACGACGACAAGCCTTTGGGATCGGTAGTAGCCTTGGTGTCCATTGTGGACCTTGACCAGGCGGATAATGGTAGAACAGAGACGGAAATAACCGATGGAAATGAGCTTGGCAACTTCCGCCTGGACTCCAGCAGAGGCTATAGCGTTCTAAGGGTGAACGGCAGCCTGGCTAGCCATGCACAGCAGTGGTACAACTTGACAATTCGCGTTCGGGATCTCGGCCGGACTAGCAAGTCCACTCAAAAGGTGTTGTGCATATTTGTCAAGAAGGTAAGAAGTCAACCTCCCGCCTTTTCGAGCACCCTCTATCGAGCTACATTGGCTGAGGATGCCCCAGTCGGTTCCTACGTGGCTGACGTGCTGGCCACGCTGAGCGGTGGTCAGGCGGTAGCTTACGCGATCCTCTCAGGAGATGAGCCAACCAGATGGTTTCGTATTGACGAATATACAGGCTTGATCACCACCATGCAGCCTCTTGACTTTGAGTTCAAGCGTAAGTTAACCTTACTGGTTGGAGCTAAAGGACGTGAGCCAGGCATGGAGCAATCGACTGTTGTTGTGGAGGTGGACGTCCTGGATGTCAACGACAACGCCCCAAGATTTTTAGCGGATTCTTTGAAAGTGAAGGTATCAGAGAGCGTCCCCGCTGGTTCCTGCATAGGTCATATTCGAGCAACCGACGCCGACGAAGGTCCCAACGGTTCCGTTCGCTATTACATGTGCGATGAGAGCATGAACCAAGGTTTCCTTGTGTCGCCTGCTACGGGCGCTCTATTTGTGGCTAAAGGTATCGATCGCGAGGAGCGCGAAAAGTGGACTTTGTGCGTCGAGGCTCGTGACCTGGGCCAACCGTCGTTGAAGACAAAAGCTAATTTGCATATTCAAGTCCTGGACGTCAATGACAATGCGCCAAAGTTTTACCCGCACTTCTACGCTGCCAATTTGCTAACATTCGACCCTCCCGGAAAGCTTACGGCTTCGGTGAAAGCAGTCGACCCCGACTTGGGACCCAACGGAACCGTTGTTTACTTTTTCCTTGATGTCCCTCAAGGCGCCTTCGATATGAACTCCACAACTGGTCAGATATTTTTGAGGAGATGGCCTGCAAGTCGCTCCGAACTTACAATGCTGATTGGTTGCGAGGATGGAGCTGGCAAAGTCTCTTCCAACAATGCAACCGTTGTGGTGCGTATGATTGGCAGTATGGAGGTGAGCCCTCGATTCACCAGAGACCGTTACGAGTTCCGCCTAATGGAAGACTACGGAGGACAGTTGTCCGCTGGGCGTTCGGTCGGATCGGTCACCGCCGTCGACTTTGATTCAACCTCTCAGGTCCAGTATAGAATTGTTGACGGCGATCCCGATATGGTTTTTGAAATCGGACCATACTCCGGCGAGATACGTTCCAGAAAGCAGCTCGACTTCGAAACAGCTTCTGCGTATAGGCTCACGGTGTTAGCAATGGGTAAACAAGCTGCGACTGATGTTTCTGTTAACATCTACTTGGAAGATTTGAATGATAACGCGCCAGCTTTTAAATATTCCTTTTTTGGCGTCTCCATTAATGACCGTCATCCAGCCGGATATCCGTTACTTTACGGATCTGCAAGCGATGCAGACTCGCGGTCGAACGCTGCAATAACGTATCGACTGGAAAGTTCGCAAAATGACGACTTCATTGGCGTGCATGCTACTTCCGGGCTCATCTCCCTAAAAAGGGCCGGCCGCTTTGTTTTGCCTGGCGAATATAATTTTACCCTTTGGGCTATGGACTCGGGTACTCCTCCTTTGAACAGTTCCACGTTGCTTAGCGTACGGGTCTGCCATCAAGAAGATCAGCCTAAAATGGTCAGGATGCATCTGGATATCCCAGAAGACACGCCGGTCAATAAAGTGGTTCATACATTAGCTGGTGGAAACTTTTCTGCCGAACATGTCACTATTGATAATGAGCTCTTTGGAGTATTCCCTGACGGTCGGATATACGTGAAAAGGAAGCTTGATTATGAAGTGCAAAATTTCCAAAAGCTGAGAGTACGCTCAGAACGCACTTTGACTGACTTGGATATAGCCATAGTGGATGTGAATGACAACGCTCCTACGTTCATTAAGAGCACGTTCCGTTTTTCCATTGAGGAGAACCAACCGCCGCTGACCTATGTTGGAACCGTGATGGCCCAGGATCCGGACGCGGAGCTCAACGGAGCTGTTCGCTACCGGATGATACATCCGGACGATCGTCTCTTTTCGGTTAATCCGATTACCGGTGATTTAGTCAGCTTGGCTCCTTTGGACAGGGAAGAGTTGCAACGAATAACGCGGAACGCCCTCGTTACCTTTGGCGTTGAGGCCTATGACTTGGGACACCCAAAGGCGCTGAAAAGCCAATGTCGCGTCGTGGTCGAAGTGACCGACCAAAATGATCATGCACCCCAGTTTACGCTGGATATGTATACCGCCATTATGCTGGAAAGCAAGGAGCTCGGCTCTGAAGTCCTAAGGATCAGCGCCCGTGACGAGGACGCAGGCGTAAACGGTCTGGTAAGGTTCCACATGGATGCAGGCGATTTGGATGGCCGTTTTGAGTTGGACGAAGCTACTGGACAGCTGACCTTACTAAAGGAGTTGGACCGCGAAGACCGCGCTGTATATCGCCTTAAATTTCGCGCTACCGACTGCGGAACGCCTCCGTTGAGCAGCTATGCATGGGCGACTATTGTTGTTCTGGACGTGAATGACAATCCGCCGAGGTTCACCTCCAACTTCACTGCGGTCGAAGTTCCGGAGGATACAGCGTTGGGCAGCTGCGTTTTTCAAGCGAAGGCAAAAGACTTGGATGGCATGAACTTTGGGACCGTCTCCTATTCGTTCCCAACCGGTCTCATATCGGGTCCCTTCCAGTTGGACCGTAGTAGCGGTTGTTTGACCTTGATCAAGCCTTTAGACTTTGAAAAGGTCAGAAACTACAGCGTCATCATTGTAGCTTCGGACGGAGGTAGCCCAAGTCTCTCTTCCTCAACTGAGGTTCATCTCCTAGTCACCGACGTCAATGACAACGCTCCTATTTTCAAAACGCGAACTCTCGTTGGTCAGGTGGACCCGGATGTCCAGCCCGGAACCAAAGTTCTAACCATCGCTGCCAATGACGCGGATTCCGGGCTCAGTGGTTTGCTCCGTTTTTCCATACTGCACCAATACCCAGATGGTATGTTCAAAATTGATCCCACGTCAGGGGTTATCTCTACAAGGCTTCAATTGGACAACGCATGGACGGACAGTTACAAGTTGTTGGTACAGGTCGAAGATCAAGCTCGGCCTTCGTCGCTAAGGAAGTCGACCAGGCGTCTTGCCACCATAGCCCTTAGGGAGCCGGCTAATAGTGCGGACCGGTTTTACGATGTCCAATCCTTAATACTGCCTAGTATGCCTCGAGCGGGTCAGCTTGTGGGCAGAATCCGTAAAGATTACGCAGCTACGTTGGAAATGGCTCCTAACTCGACCCACCTTCCTTTTGCCATTACTAGTCAAGGCGCTGTTTACTTGAAAAGCCATATTCCCAGACCTCGACCAGTCTACACAGTTTGGCTGAAAGCTAAGGACCATGAAAATCGATCCTTCGATGCTAGGGTTCACCTCCTTTGGAATGGACCTCGTTCGGAAGAATTTCAATTTGAAAAAGCTACATATTTCTTCCGCCTTTCGCGCCTAGCGCCGCTTGGCACCGAAGTAGGGTACATTTCCTTGCGAGGAGGCCGCTTTGCCGCCGGTGTTCAATATTTCATTGTCAATGCTGATCGCGAGTTGGCCGTTGGCTTGGACGAAAATTCTGGTCGATTAACAGTGGTCAAACGAATGAAGGGCGATGGTCAAGAAAACTTCTTAATAACGGTGGTTGCGGTTAGCGCAGATGCATTGGACGCTGGTCAGTCGCCAATGGCCGAATGTATGGTAAGTCAATGGATAATTCAATGTTGTGACCTCAAATTTGGAGGTCACTTGTTGGGTAGGCCTTGTTTTTCTTCGCTTGAACGAACGGGCGGGTGTCTCCCCTTTTTTATAATGACCACCTTTTCCTGTCGGCTCGCTTGGTCGTTTCCTGCCCTCTTTGTTGCCACTTGATGTATATAGGTTAAGCAAGACAGATAAGGTATGCTGATACGGACACCTGTCAGCGTCGCAATCAAATACTTCCTTTGGTTGCGCCCTTCCATCTGGACGCCACAACGTATTTCTACGTTTTGGTCAATGAGTAGCCTATGTTCGTGAGCCGTGAAGCGTTGCAGTCCCAACTGGAGTCAATTTATAATTGTGCTCATGTCCGTATTTGCCTTTTGCATGACATCGCTTTATCAAAAGGCAAATACGCTTAGCGTCGGAAGGTCAGCGAGTTGAATCCTTAAACTTGTTTATCCATGATTGAGAAGAACTTTTCTCCCGGCTTATCATTATATAATCGCTCGTGCTGCTCATCGGGAGAGGGTTTACATTCTGGCGAGCAGGATGTCTGCCATTTATCCATTAGACCATTGATTATGGCACAACTCCTTCTCGTACACAAATGGCGTGTACGCTAAGGTCAGCAATGCGAGGTCACACTGGTCCCTGGGCTGATCCAGTTTCCCCGTGTTTGTCCTACAAGCCAGTTGACCCGTAGTGTTAGTGTGCCTTGAACAAAACGTGTACAGCGGGCTTTAGATTCCTTCTGGCTGATACAGGCATGTAAATGAGCCTATTTTTTAAAAAATGACCATCACGGCTGTATAAGCAGCTGGAAACGCATTGCCCATTGTGTCAGTTAGAATTTTTTCCGGCCTGTTGAATCGGCCAAGTGGTCAGCTGTATATGTTAAAAACGAATGCTGTTCTTCGGTTCGTCGCCTCGTCAGCAAAAGTGCGGGTCAGAGGCCCAAGTTAACCTCTGCCGCCAGAAGTTGCGCTGTTCATTTCCGCTTCCGAATTGTATTACTACTTGCCATATAAGGCAGCTGTTGATCTTGACGTAGCACCTGTCGCAGGTCGTACGAAGGCAATATGTCAATCGTTGTTGTTGCATAGTGATTAGAAGTCGACCAGACATGGCTTTAATCACCGTGCCGTCAATAAGCCTTTACAAAAGCACCGTCGATCCGCTTTGCGTCCGTTTGCTGAGCAGCTGTTTGCAAAACAACGGCTCATCCGGCTTTGCCATGCTTGACATGATCATTAGGAAGCGTCAGACGATCCGCAGTTTTGTGTTTGAATGCGCACATTGTGGAAGACCGTAAAACCGGTATTTTGAAGGTAAAACATCTGGAAAGCAAAAGTCGTTAGAAAAAAACGCTTATTGCCGAAACAATGGAAATGTGCGGAAAAATCCTTATGGGGACAAAACAAGGATTGCCTTAATTCATTGAGCGCCCTTTGGTGAATAGCGAGTGGATCATTTCAAAAGAAAGATTAATCTCTGCCGCGGGTTTCTCATTTGCGGTTAAATGATCACTTTTCAGCTTAAAGCAGTAAAGCATATGAAGACTTAAGCATTGGCGGACTTTGGTTCTACCTCCGTTAGGGTTGAACGAAGCCTTTTAAGGGAAGCAACTTTAAAAGCTATCAATTGGTGTTGTTCATAAAAGTGCTAAGCTTTTTGAAATATAATTCGTTGTCCTAAAGTTCCACTTTTCCACGGCAAGGTCAAATGCTTTCATATGCCAAATAGGGATAAATTGTTCTTCGAAGGCTATACGCAATATCGTTAGAAAAGAAGCCACTATTTTCAGAGTGATAGTAAAGTGATGACTTCTATCAGTCTGATAATTTAGGACAGCTTAAGTAGTGTCAATTTGGCAGAAAACATTACATTTAAACAAAATAGTAGAGTAATTAAGACTACGTCGTAGCACACGTTTGTCCTTGGTCCTTAGAGGGCGTGATTGGTCCTGTGCGTTCTTTTCCTTCCGAATGGACAACGCTCAAGTGTATACGATCCATGACCATTGACGCCAACTGGATCAACATGCCGAACGTGGGGCAAGGTCGTCTCAGGGCAACCGAATCTCTACTTGACCAAGGTGAATGGGTACAAAATATCCCTTTGATTGCGAAACATCGCCAGAAAGGCGCAATTGTTGTTTACTCTTCACTGGTCAACGGGTGTCTAGTATGAGCGACCCCGTTTTGGCCATGTTCTCCTTAAGGTCACCGTCCGACGCGTGAGGCTTTATTCTTAGCGTTTTCAATTTGCTCGAAAGTGAGACCTTCATTTTGACCACATTTGTCAAGTTTACAATGCGCGTGAACTGACCGACACGTGCAACAATGGGCGCTGGCGATGGTCATCTCTTGCGCGAAGGTCGCCGCTGCCGACGATGCCCCGTCGTCCTTCGTTTGCTGTTTGCGTCTGGGAGGTCGGGTTGTCTTTTTGGTTTGAGATTTCCGTTTGTAAACAACGCATGGCCTTTTCCTTGGCATTGTAGGCATTGGCACAATGAACCAGCAGCATAGTTCTTCTTGAGAGCATAGGGCTAATGCTGCCGCAGAAGCGCGGTAGTTTGGGCAATGGCAAACAAACTGAAGGTGAACGATCTGCAAACTGACCATGCTAATGGTTTTTAACAAAGAGTCGAACGGACTGGCTGTTCGCCTTTTCATTTTCCCACATAGCAAAATCATTCTTCCTTGGCGAACGCCTGTTGTGACAGGTAGTCGTAGGCAAACATTGATAGAAAGTGGAAATCAATCAAACTTCGTTGCACCTTGTTATTTATGAGGAAATTCAAATTTTGTCAGTTCAAGTTTCCCCGGTTGTCTATGTAAAACTGATCTTTCGGTTCAACAGCATTTCTTGGAGCCAAACCCGCCAAAATCGCGCTGAGAGCGTTTAGCACAGAATTTTGAAAAAGCGAGAAGCTTTCAGAATGCCTTATTGCCTACAACAACGAGTAAACACGTATGGCCGTCAAAGCTAGCCTACCGATTGACTATGTTGCGAAAGTTTGAAAATAGGCAGACATTTATGCAAATTTTATTGTTACTTTTGAATTTTCAAAATCGTACGGTAAGTTTGTTGATTTTCAGGTCAACATTTCAATTTATGCCAAAAGCGAAGCAATTTTGCAGCTTTCGGAAGACTTCTATAGGCTACAGATTGTCGAATCGGCTCCTCCCGGAAGCGTGGTTGGAACTGTTGGTTGTACGAAGACGCAATGTGGCGACGAAATTCGCTACTCGTTGACCGATTGCGAGAAGGAATTTGCCATTCATCCCAAAACGGGAACAATTTCGACGAAAACTTCTTTCGACAGGAGAAGTCAAGACTTCTACATGTGCATTGTTCGCCTGGAAAGCGACGACAAGTTCGTTTCCGCACCTATAGAGGTTACGGTAGTGGATGTCAACAATCATCGACCAAAATTTGACAATGAAACTTATCTGTTCCGTCTTAATGGCCAATTTATTCGTGGACAGTTAATCGGAAGGATGCATGCGGTAGATGAAGATTTCGGAGCTAATGCAGTGATGAGCTACGGTTTAAACCAGAGCCAGAAGTCATCGTCCTTTGTCCATCTGGACCCAAACACTGGTTTGCTCTATGTAAAATCTTTCTGGAACGTTAACAGGGTAACTGATGTACGTATGCGTCGGTTCAGTAATTACTGTATGATTTTCAGGTTCCTTTATTGAAGTTTGAAGTACAAGTGACTGATGGTGGAGAACCTCCACTGAATGGTTCATCTCAAGTCGTCATTGTAGTCGAGAAAACCGATGGTTTACCGGACTTTGAATTCCCTCTGTACGAAATTGCCGTCTATGAGAACGCGTCTACCGAAGATGCTTTGCAGTCCCTTCATTTGATATCTGGAAGAGGTATCAGTCTTTTACCCAGTAGTTTTTCTAAACTAAGCGCACATTTGTTTTGTCCGCCTAAAGTTTTCTGTGTAAGTTTGTCTTTAGCTTGAGTAATAGTAAAACTAAAAATAATATGAATAGCATTATTATTATTATTGTTGTTGTTGGGCAGACTTTTTTAAAATATATATTTTTTAGAGCATCAGTACTTTTATCATATCGTGCATGGTGATCCTGAAGAACAGTTTTGGGTTTCCCGCACGGCTGTTCTCTACCTTAACAAACCTTTGGACCGTGAAAAGCGTCATGTTCACCATTTGACAGTCGTTGCTCATGATCAACCCTCTCTTGAAAAAAGTAGTTACAGCGTTTCAACTACGGTGTCCGTGGAAGTCTTGGATATAAATGACAATGCTCCCATCTTCACGTCGCCTTCAGTCTTTGTAGCAGATCACCAGTCTTTGCCAGGGACGATTGTGGGACAAGTGAAGGCTGTTGATCCGGACAAAGGGCTAAATGGACATGTTCGCTATATAGTCGACCCTTCCAGCGGTGGTGAATTCAGTTTGGATCCCTTAAGGGGGATTTTGAAAGTCAATAGCGCATTAAACGAAAGTCAAAGCACAGAGTACAATCTTACCATTTGGGCTTTTGACCACGGCCAGCCGACCATGAATTCATCGATGGACATAAGAATATTAATAATCGGCTATTCTGTCAATCAGATGAATATCGAAGTGAAACAAAATAGGGCAACGGTAGGCAGCTTGGAAATGGAACTTGCTTTTACTTTTATTTGCTTCTTCGTTTTAAGATCTCGGAAAGCACTTCCCCAGGAACTGTAGTTCTTAGCTTTGGAATGAACGGTTCGCAGGACGCTGCCTTTTGGATCTCTCCTGGACGCTATCAGGGAGACTTTGTCATGACGCAAACGGGCGACGTGCTCGTAGGCCGGCGCTTAAGCTATGAAAGGCAGAAGATTTACCAGCTCGAGTTGAACGCCCGAAATGGCCACACTTTCAATGAGGCAAACACTATGAGTTTTCAAGCGACCATAGAAGTGATGGACGAAAATAATAACGCTCCAGTTTTCCTCGAGAATCCTGTCTACCTGGACGCCGTGGAGAATATGATTCCTGAAGGCCAGTCGGCCGTTCTTGGCTACCTTAAAGCGGTGGACAGCGATTCCGGGCAGAACGCTCGGATAACATACTCTATAGTTGGCGGAAATGGCAGCGTGTTCGAAGTTGATCCCACAACCGGTGAAATACGGCTATTGCAATTGTTGGATCGCGAAGAGAAGGCAAACTATACTCTGCTGGTTCAAGCTACCGACGCAGGTATTTTTGAGCCGCTGAAATGCAGAGTAATTTTTTAAATTCCCTTTTTGCGTTTCAGGTTTTCCTGCCTTGAGTTCAATAGCCCACGTTTTCGTCAACGTAATTGATCTGAACGACAATGCCCCCGTTTTCGTAGAGCCATACTACCATAGCGAGATTGTCGAAAATCGCATGCCCGGCGCGGTTTTACTGCAACTGGTCGCCACGGACGCGGACGAAGGCGCCAACGGACTGGTCGTGTATAGACTTTTCGATTCGAATGTTCCCTTCGCTGTCGATCGCGAAACGGGGATTTTGACTACGACTGAACCTCTTGACCGCGAGCAGAAATCCACTTGGATTCTAAGAGCCGTTGCCGAGGACTGCGGACCAAATTCGTTGACTTCTGAAAGCGTGGAGATTCGAATCGCGGTGCTCGACGAGAACGACAATAGTCCCCTATTTGGCAACATGCGGCAAAATATCTACGTCATGAACTCATTACGCGCTGGTAAGTTGACATATTTGTTGTGACTATTTCTTATTAGATTAAATGTTTTCTTAGATAGGCGAAATGAGATATTTTTTCTTTGAAAGCTTTTCTAAAGAACGACCAGCTTACTGTATTTTATCTTCGCTGCAAATCAAGTTTACTTTTCGCGCGCTGATCGCGTTAAGGATAAAGTAGTGCGATTGTTCTGTAGGCGACTTCGTGTACGCAATTGATGCAAGCGATGCAGACGATGGACCAAATGGGCGATTGAAATATTCTTTAAGCGAAGATGGCGATGGTCACCAGTTTAAAATAAATAGCACTACTGGAGTGATAACGGCGACTTCCTATTTGAGCATGTCTGACAGTTATCGTGTTGGCATACGCGTTACGGACGAGGGTCAGCCTGAACGAGAGGCATTTCTCAGCTTGCAGCTGATAACGTGTCCTCCATCTGAATTTCCTCTTTTCCAAAACGAAGAAGAGCAGTTTTATACAGTTTCTGAAGATGACCACAACGCTCACATAGGGTCCATTGAGGCTCGTTCGCCTAAACAAGCGCCCTTCAATCGAATTCGATATTCCATAGCAGCTGGAAACGATGGTGCCGCCTTTCGCGTCGATTCTGAATCTGGCGATCTGTTCAGCACTGAAAAATTGGACTACGAACTTCGAAATCACTACGAACTCGTACTTGCGGCGATGGACAGTGACAATCCCCAACTTGAAAGCTTTACAGTGGTCAATGTCCGACTGACGGACGTTAATGACAATGCGCCTACGTTTGACAGAACTGTTTACAGGGCAATGATACTGGAAGAGGAACCGGCGCCTATGCCCGTTGTTCAAGTGCATGCAGCAGATAAGGACAGCGGTTCGAACGGGCGCATTGTCTATTCATTAGGTCCCAACGAGTCGTTGGTGACGTTTGATATCGATTCGCAAACTGGTCTTATTACGACTATGCAAAGCTTAGACAGGGAAAAAGCCTCATGCTATCGACTGTTTGTTACTGCTACCGATGGAGGTGAGCCTCAGCTGTCCAGCGAAGCCGTAGTCCTTGTCGTCGTTGAGGACAAGAATGATAGCCCGCCAAGATTTGCGCATCTTTTCTCGGCTGCAGTACGCGAAGACGCGCCCGTTGGTTCCTACGTAACCCAGGTGACGTCCATGGACGCGGACATGAATTCCAATAATACGTACCAAATTAGCATGGACCAAAATGGCATCTTCTCTGTGGATCCGCTAACAGGCGTGGTCACTTTGGCTGGGAGATTGGACAGAGAAGCTTGTCCGGTTCACAGGTTGAGCCTGGCTGTCTTGGACGGTGTATGGCGGGTCGAAACTACGCTGACCGTTATGGTCGAGGATGTCAACGACAATGCGCCAATCTTTTCAAAGCCTTCTTACAACTTCTTCATTTCCGAATTGGACTCCATTCCGGCTGTCATAGGCAAGGTGCAGGCAACGGACAAGGATGAAGGGCTCAACGCCTATATAAATTATCGCCTGCTGACTTCTTCGCCGCTTTTTTCCGTTCACCCAATAACAGGCGAGATATCGCTTCGACGAGCGTTGATTCATCCTTCCGAAGCGCAGGGAATTGGCGAGCTCAGTTTTGACGTCATTGCTATGGACAGCGGTCAGCCGGCTATGTTTAACGTCACAAAGGTGGTGGTTCACATCCTGCCTCGAGGTCATAAAGCTATTTGGTTTGTCAACTTGGAAAAACCAGTGCCAGTGCCGTTCAACCTTCCTCCTTCAACGTTGATCCGTCGTATCGTGGTTGGCACCTATTCAAATTCTTCCAGCGTTGCGTTTCACTTGGCGTCCAGTAAGAGCTTCTTCGATTTGGACCAAAGAACAGGTAAGCATTATGCAAATTTTATTTTCAATTCAAAATACTAAACTCCTTATTAAATATATGGGAAAGTAACTTGGGAAGTCGGTTTTCTCGGGAGCAGCTGTTGAAGCTAATCGCGCTCCGTCATCGACGCAGATTGAACCGTAATGAAATAGTCAATCACAATAACGTTTTATGGAAGAAGGAGATGAAACTACGAGTCGCTCAATAACGCCTTATATTAATTTACTTTATTTTTACTCAATTACTATTTCTCGTTAACTTCACTTTATTGTTGTTTTGGGTCTTGTCATACTGTAAGTTTGCCGGCCGTCCTGTTCTGTCCTTCCTTCCCTAAGCGTAAGCCAAAACGTAATATGCATTGTAGAGACGCAAGATCTAAACCTGTTGACTTGTGCGTCTTCAATGGTGCATTTGTAGGTTGGCTTCAATCAAAGGCGATGCCAGGTACGTTTTCAATGAATGAAGAAATTTCACTTCAAGTATGGGCTGAGACTGATGATGGATTGCGAACAAGCTCCGTGATGCGTATAATTTTTACCGGCCGAAATGAGCACGCACCTGAATTCTCTCTTCGCAATTATACAGTAGTGCTGATGGACGATCTGCAGCCTGGAAGCCATGTTTTCCAAGCTCATGCTTACGATAAGGATATAGGTTTGGATGGTAAAGTTACCTACAGCCTCCGCTGCTTAGAAAGCGATGGGATGTGCCCGTTCTCGATTAATTCCGAAGAAGGCAATGTCAAGTTAATTAAACCACTGAATAGAGAGGGCAGAGCGTCGTATGGAATGGAGCTTCGTGCCACTGATGGGGGTTTCGAGCCGAAAAGTGCGACCACCACTTTGACTATTATTGTGCAGAATGTTCATGACAAGAGCCCCAAGTTTGGTCATCAAAAGTACGAGCTAATCCTCCCTGCTACGCAAATTCCTTCCGACGATATTCTTTTTCAATTTGTGGCAAAAGAACCTGAGAATCAATCGAACAACAAACTTGAATACAGTATAGTAGGTGGCGACGCGGTTGGCTTATTCAAGCTGGATCCAACTAGTGGACATTTGCGTATGGCAAAAGCCGCTGTTGGAGAGAGCTATGGAGCAACTGTTACTTTGAAAGTCCGCTGCTCAAATCCGACCAATCGGTTGTTTGGGGAGGCAATGCTTTTCGCGCATTTTATCGCTGACAAGCCAGCTGAACCGGTGAAATTTTCAAATTCCACCTACGCGTACGCAGTGTCCACGTGGTCAGGTCGTAGCCAACTGTTGGGCTATTTCGCCACTAAAATGCCAATACGCAATTGCGAATACTTTGTCGGCGCTTCGGCTATTGATCAGCCGATTAAGGTTGAGGCGAAAAATGGCGCTCTGTGGGTTACCGGAGCCTTTTCCGATCCGCCAGTAATGCTGGACATTGTTGCCAAGCGCGCCACCTGTCGTCACGTGATCGACTTCGATACAAGCACGGTCAGGTTAAGTATGGTTCAGACGGAGGAAGATGTTGGGCCCATTTTTTCTCACACCAAATATTCCGTTCGACTGCCGGAAAACGCGACCGTCGGTTCCATTGCCATTTCGCTATATCCTTCGCGCTCCTGCGTCCGATTATGCAAATTTGCAATTTTGAATGGCAACACAGGCGGAGCATTTGCGATGAGCGGAAATGGTGACTTGCTGGTACAAAAGGAGCTCGACTGGGAGACGCTAAGCCGATACGAACTGTTAATAGGCGCTTCACTTCCAGGCACCGGCCAAATAATGGGCACTACCGTTGTGTCCATTGAAGTTGAGGACGTGAATGACCATGCGCCTATGTTGAATGAGCCCAATCGAGTAGGCTACGTAGCGGAAAATGATCCGGTCGGAACGCAGGTAATGATGCTGTTACCTTACGACTCGGACTCGCCAAGAAATCAGGGCCCATTCTTCTTCGCTCTTATCAATGAGTCGGCAACGATGTTTCGCATTGACTCCAGAACGGGTATTCTGACTACCACTGCATCGTTGGATCGCGAGCAGTGCGAATTGCATAAGCTTAGCGTTGCTATTACGGATAATGGAAATCCTCCAAAAACATCCATAGAGGAAGTGCGCATATTTGTGCAGGATATCAACGACGAGACGCCACAGGAAGCTACCTTAACTTTGGATGTAGTCGCATCGCAGTTGGAGTCGTTTGCTGGAATTGTTGTACCCGTATATCCGTTGGATTTTGATCAGTCGGGTCGGTACAGGTGCAAATCGCTGCAAGTGGACTCCAACGTAATGGTAGACGACTACTGTATGCTAACGATTCGCAGGTTGCCAAAAATGGCGCGAAACTTTGCACTTCGATTGAACGGCAACGATGGAAAACACGACTCGGTCAACTATGACGTGTTGGCTAATTTTGAACATCTCGACAAGGAGGCCTGGCGCAATTGCGTGACATTGGATGTGAGCGGAATAAGGTCTGATCTATTTCGTACAGTTTTGAACCCTTTGCGCGGCGCCTTTGAAAATGAAGGCTACAGTTGCCATTTGCTCTCCGTCGCCTGCACTGATGGACATTGCCAAGTGTTGCTGGCACTGCAAGATTCCCTGAGGGAGATCACTCCGGCTACAAAGTCGCTTGTGATGGTCAGCGAACTTTTGGATAAGCTGCCTTCTTCCGGAAAGAGGCTCGATCGAATCGACGTCGGCTTGTGCCCGTTGGACTTTTGCCAACATGGCGGCATCTGCGTTGAGGAAGTGCAGACTTCAAGCACCTATGCGTATTATCGTGAGCTTGACTACCTCTTGGCCTTTCCAAAGACGACAAAGTCGTACCACTGCATGTGCAGAATAGGCTACGCGGGTCACCAGTGTCAGCACTCGGTTGATCAGTGCTTCAGGAACCCTTGCCAGAACGGAGGCACTTGCAGCGATCAGGGCGTCTGTCTATGTCTGAACGGATTCGAAGGCAAATACTGCGAGCACGACTTGGACGAATGCCAGGTCAGCAGACCATGTAGAAACAACGGATATTGCGAAAATATTCCTGGCTCGTACAGATGTGTCTGCGACCAGAACTTTTCCGGTCACCATTGTGAGCACCCGGTTGACCAGTGCTCGACGAACCCTTGCCTTAACGGCGGTACATGCGTTGCCCGTTCGGAGGGGTACGGATGCCTATGCAAATTTGCCTACACCGGCGGAAATTGCGAAGTGTCGAGCTTTGGATTCAACGAACTCTCCTACATGGAGTTGGGCAACCTGAAACCCGGAAGGAATGAAATTTCTCTGGAATTTGCGTCCATAAGAAAGAACGCACTTCTTTTGTACTCCTCCCATAAGGGACACTTTCTCGCTGTGGACATATCTGGCGGCAAAGTGCGTCTTCTTCATTCAACCTTGTCCGGAGAGCGCGGCGTTGCCACCATCCCGAAAAATGTTACAAACGGATTGTGGCATCGACTGACCCTGCGGCAAATGGATGCGAAAATTTCCATATCCGTCAGCGAGTGCGACTCGGAACAATGTTACGTTTGCGATTCTCAAGAGGGTCAGTGTACCGCGACAATAAGGGCGGAGAACAATTTTCCCATGGACGGTGATGGCGGCGATCGTACTCTGTTCATTGGCGGCGTCGATACTCCGTACAGGATTGCGTCCGCGGATGGGCGATTGGCATCGCCGAGTTTTGTTGGATGTCTTCGTTCTCTGAAATTGAACGGTCTTCCGCTGAGCGCTCGAAACATTCGAAGCCAATCGAATTTGATTGACCATTGTCCACGCGAGGATAAGCTCGTTTGTCAAGGAAGCGACATCTGTCAACCCGGAGGACAATGCATTGACAGATGGGACAGATGGGTGTGCCTTTGCAAAGGAAACTTTTTGGCTTCGTCCTGTCGTCAAGGTGAGCAAGCAGCTCTTTAGAACTTTGTTAAATTCGAAAGAACCCTACCATAAAGGGAGCGGATTGAGATAAGTTAGTTCCATCCTAATATGGATTCATTGATCTGTTACATTTAATCATCAGCTTGGCAAATAATGTGTTTTTCTTTCAGCGGAAAGGAGCTATCATTTTGACGGTGGTTTCGTCATCTACGAAGTTTCTGAGTTGGTGAAATCGCAGCGTCATTTTGGCGCCTTCCCTGCAGACGCCTTCCTTATGTGGCCGGACGACCAACTGAAGGCTCACCAGCGTAACTTGCCGCCGAGATGGTTGAATATTGAATTCAAGACGCACCAGCAGGACGGCGTGATCTTTTTTGCTTCGAGTGGTGCCTCGTTCACGTTGATCGATATAGTCAATGGTTCAGTACGGTATACAAGTCGAACGGACGATCTGCGTACGGTGCAAATGACTCTAATTGACGGTCCGCTGGTTTCGGACGGTCAGTGGCACATGGTGTCACTGGCAAGCTATGACGGTGATCAGTTGATAGAATTTCGTATTGATGACTATGGCAAAGATGCCAAAGTGTTTGCCCATTTGCATGACTTTTTTGGCGTCAAGCTCACCTCCTTCTCTGTCGGGGGAACCCGCAATGTGCTCAAGGTCCAAGGCGTCCGTTTGTCCAATTTTGTGGGCTGCATACGGCGCTTTATTTTGAACGGCGAACTGCAGCCTTGGCACCCGGCTGACCTGAGCAGCTTGCTAAGAGTACGCGAGGCTAGACGCATCCATCAGGGTGACCTTTGCGGTCAGGACGATTCCGTCGCTTGTACAGAAACTTCTTGCACTACGACGACGAAGGAAAGCCGCTTTAGGAAACAGTTGCAAGAAAATACGGGCCTTGTAATTGCACTCATCTTTACTGTTTGTTTGGCGTTCTCCGCCTTAGGTACACTGTGGTTCTTCAGAAGGTACAATTCCTGCAGCCTGTCGCGTAAGAAGAGAGTGTCCATTGGCGTGGAGAGTCGCCTCAGTTCGCTATCCGCTCTGGCGAACGGTAGCCTAAGTATGGACAAAGTGAAGCAACTTGGTGGAGGCAGCGACCTTTACAGCGATCATGCTATCAAGTATCCAATGACCAATGGGCCAGACGTGTTTAGCACACTGCCCGCCTTAGCGAGAAATGGCCTGAGCGTGGACATAATGAAATATTTAAGCGGCACTGCCGACGAGGAGAGCAACAGCCAAAGCGAAACGTGCACAGTGCACAGTGGACCCCATTACGACAATCCTCTAATGTGTGACTTTTGCTCAACGTTTCCTTGGCGTCTGTCCGACGAGCAAAGCGATAGGCAGCGCTCTCTTTCGACATCCGAAGAATTGGGATGCTGTTGATTTCTTTCACTCAAACAAGTTGGCAACCTTCTGTTGTACTATTATTGCTGGCATTGCTAAGTCGTCACAATGCAATGTCGTCTGTTCCAGTCATCATTTTTAGTCTCCTACTTGCGTGTCAATAATTCATTTGCCCGTCGTTCAGCGTTGATAGGGCATTTTGCTTTAACGCAGCGTTTTTATTGTTTGCCTTTTCAAGCTTTGCACCTTCATCTTTTTTTCCGTCTTATTAAAAGCTAATGATCAAATTTTGCAAAAATTTGCATTTTTGGTTAGCCGTCGTAAGCTAGAATGCTTTTAATTAGCATCCCGCTGAAACAGCGACTCAAGACTACTTGGGGAATCCAAAGAAGAATACCTGCATACATTTAAAGCACTGTAGGACGGGCAGGACTACGTTCTATCCGTCCAGCGCAGAAGATCATCGTATGATATGTCCATGTGGGACCTAGCTACCGTAATTGAAAATCTGTCTTTCAAAGTCTATTTGTTTTAACGTCTTCTTTCCCCTCCAGAAACTGCGTACAAATCCGTGCAAGGATGATTCCTATTACTCCGTTTTTAAAAATTTACTTATCGCTTCAAATCAATCTATCACGGTTAGGCCTAAATAAGTAACTATCTCGAGTTGGATTTGCTAGTCAAAATTACTTTACCTGAAAATCGTTTACAGTAGTATTTGAATCAATTTCAAAATAACCAAGTTCATTACTTTACCTGAAAATCGCTTACAGTAATATTTGAATCAATTTCAAGATAATCAAGTTCTTTTCTTTTCACGCGAAACTGTGAACCGTTTTGCGCCACTTAGCGATTCGCAAAAGTTTGCAAACGCTGAACAATACTTGAACATTTAAATAAAACGCGAAATGCGACGCAGCATTGCATTATGGCAATAACAAGCGATTGAGGCATTGCTTTGGTGATTTATTATGCTAAGCTTGCCGGCGAGAATTTTCAATTTGCTTCCTGAGATTCTCTTTATAAGAGAAAATGTCGCCAGGCCATTTGGTTATCGTGCCTTTGTCGCACAGCCAAATTTCCTCTGCTACTTGACTGACCAGGCGAAAATCGTGCGACACAAGCAGCATTCCTCCTTCGAAATCGTTGATCGCCTCGGCCAATGCGTCTATGCTTTCCATGTCGAGATGATTAGTCGGTTCGTCCAACAATAATATGTGGGGCCGTTGCCAAGCCAACCATGCAAAGGATACGCGGCAGCGTTGTCCATCCGACAACTGTTTCATGGGGCAAATCTAAAGAGAAACTTTTTAAGCAAGACTATTACAAAACAAAAATTCTTCAAAGTCAACCTGCTGGCGACCAGTAATGCCGTAACGACCAATAATCTTCCGCATATCCTCTTTCTCCTTTACTTCAGGATACGACTTCAGCATGTAGTCCAACGCTGATATATTCAAATCGAGCAGTTCATGCAGATGCTAAAAAACAATTTACGCATTAGCTGTCGATCCAACGTATCATCATCAAAGCTATTTGGAAAAAAACGATTTTCTCAGCTAAGACAACAGCATATTGAGAACCTGCGAATCAAACAAATTTTGAAAAACATATTACAGTAGACTGCTATCCTAAAAAAGGAACTTGCTTGGTGATAGCGCCCCATTTTAACATGGGAGTGACGCCGGATGATCCCATCGGTTGGGAGGAGTTCTCCGCTTATTAATTTCAAAAAGGTTGTCTTTCCAGCACCGTTTGGCCCAACCAAAGCGATTCGAGTATTAAGGTCAATACCGCACTCGAAGTCTTTGTATATCCAAGGCTAAAAATAAGGCGCAAATAAGGAAGCTATGGTCCTATGGGTCAACCATATAGCTAACACTGTTTGGTCCGTATCGAAAGGAGATGTGTTGTACCATTATGACTGGTGGCGGGATATATCCCGGATCAAAAAAGTAGAACTGTTTAACCTTATCCTGGACCACCTTCTCGGTTAATCCCGACGCAACCATCTTGCCAAGTACTTTCTCCTTGCTCTGAGCTTGTCTGGCAAGCTTGGCGCTCCCGTGGCCAAAACGGGCTATGTAGTCCTGCAGTTGTGTTTAGAATTGAATGCTGCACTTAAAATCTCCATCAGCGTACCTTCATGTGGGCAAGTTGGGCTTGTTCCCAGTTGTACCGCTTCATTTGGTTTTCCAGCTGCTCAATTCTTGTCTTGACGAATTGGTCATAGTTTCCCTAAGAAAGGCAGTGTTGGAAAAGGATTGATACATCAGTGGATTCTTGAATAGACAAAAAGTCATCGTCAGCTTTTCAATCGCTTCCGAACGAACACAGCGACGCGTTATGCCTCTACGGAACACTCTAATCCTCGGCTACGTAGTCATCATATGACTATGGCAACGATCTGTAAATTGCCCAATCATCAGAGTCATCGCATTCTTGAGCATTGTGCTCCAGTTTTGGCAATAGACGCTTTGCTATTCATCGGCCCGCAGTCATCATTCGATTTTTGAATTGTAATAAAAAAAGAAAACGCTAAAATAAAACTTACGCCGTAGTACACTAATTTTTGTTTTCTCAGATGAATAATGTTGGTGCAGACGCCGTTTAAAAAGTCTTGCGAATGGGATACAATAACCAAAATTCTTTTGTACCTGAAAAAAACATAGGCATTGGGGAGTAACAGAAAACACAAAAAGGTTTACTTTTTCAATTCCTCTTCTAGCCAGACGCACGCGTCCAGGTCTAAATGATTAGTAGGTTCGTCCAGCAACAGTAAGCAAGGACGAAGGAATAAGGCACGAGCCAAAGAAATGCGCATTCGCCAGCCGCCTGCAACCAGCTACAAATTTAAAATAAACATCTTAGCTTCTCATCAGATGGTACCGGAAAAGTCCTTGCACGGCCTATGCATCATTTCGTTTGTAAAACCCAAACCGAATAGGATCTCTGCGGCTCTCGTCTCAGCCGTATCTGCAGAGATGTCTTCAAGACGATCATAGATATCCATCAGCTTATCACTGGACTCTGTATGACCAATGGTTAATGCATAAATCTTAATGTATGATTCTTTGTATTACCGGCGTCGTCGGCATGCGCTAACTCTTCAGCTTCCCTCTCCAAGCGCAGCCTTTCCTTGTCCACGTCTACAACAGCGTTAATGGCGCTCTTTTCAATAGCAGGCATTTCTCGAGAGAGCAGATAGATATCAAAGTGTTCAGGAATAGGAAGTTCATGATTGGCAATGGTATGTAGCAGAGTAGATTTGCCTGAAAAAGTACCGTAAGGCAAAGCAGGCCAAGTTGGAAAACAGGTCTGCCTTAACGGCAATCAAGGAAACCTTAAACAGCATGAGCTCAACCCAATAGGACAACTCAGGAATGACGGCAAACAATTTTGGAAAGAAGACAACAAACCGTACATTCACAACAGCAGTCCGGATGCGCTTTAATAGTATTAATGCTATCTTATTAACTTATGGAAAGCTTCATGATTTTAATAAAATAGCTTTAATAGGTCAACAAATAAACGAAGTCTTATTGCTGCATGGAAACAGTAAGTAGTTAAACCGTAGATGGAAAAAAGAAAAGCACAGAAAAGACATTTTTAAATTTTCGATGGTGTGAAAATAAACTAACCACATCCGTTGAGCCCGATCAGACCGTAACGTCGTCCCCAGTTCAATTCGAGCCGCGCGTCGGACAACAACTCCGTCCCATAGAAGGTCAACGTCAATCCCTCGACCTTTATGTCGCGCGACTTTGGATGCGACGTCAAAACACCCGTTGTGGAACGAGCATTAGCGTTTTGAATCTCAACTGCTTCGAAAGCATCAATCAAATTCTCTGTCGGGTCTGCTTCTGCAAGGCATAAGCAACAGACTTAAGGCCTCTTCAAGGATACAAGCTTAAGACAAACTGTTATTTTCGCGCGGTACGTTCGCGACGGTAGCACGTTTGCCCTCTTTGGCGGTTGCTGCCGGTTTGTCACGCTGCTTGGCAAGTTCCTTCTTTTTCGCATCTCGCCGTTTTCGGGCATCGGAAGGCATTTCGCTAAGAGTAGATTGAAGAAACTTTTACGCATTCTGGTCAGACCGTTGAATTAGACTTACAAACACAAGGTCCTGCGATCAGAACCGTCCTTGAGAAACTAGCGCCGCCATGCGAATCCCGTACAGTGTTGATAAAAATAAGCTCAGGTTTGCGTAAAGATTATGCATAAATGATTCGCAGGTACTAAGAAAAAAGAAAACGCGTTTATTCATCCAGGTTGAGCTCGTTTCTGTCGTAAAGTATTCGATGTAAGCTTTACGCGAAAGCGCGCATACTTTTGGGCGTAAGCAGTTTAAACCTTGCATTAAAACGGGAATAGAAATGTACAAAAACTAACTGATGCGCAGGTAGTAAGAATAGCGCGGGCGCGCCTTTTTAACTAGCGTGGACTGCGTTCTATAGTAAAACGGTCTGTTTAAAGTTTACCTAAAAGCGTATGCATCTTTAAAACGAAGAACACACTTTAAGACCCATATTAGAAGTTGTTCGAATAGCGAGAGTGCGTAGGAAAGTAATGAATCAATGAGCTCTTGGATCTGCGTATGCCCGAAGCTCATTTTTACGAAACGCATTTCGTACAAGTCATCATGCTTTAACCATTCGTGTACATAAAGCAATTTTAGGGTCTTGTCGGTTTTGCGCCCCACCGGCATACTGTAATTTTACCGGCGATCCTGTTCTGCCCTTTCCTAAGCCTAAGCCTAAACATAAGGCTTATATTTTCGCTTAGGCTTAAGTAAGGGCAGAACACTATAGCCGGCATGCTCGCCAGTAAAGGAGGAAGAGGGTGACGGCATGCTTAACAGGAACGAACCTGCATTCCTCAGCCGGTGGGGCGCAAGACCCAATTTTAAGTTTTCTTTGAAAAGATTTTGTGCTTGCCTGTCGAATAGAGTACGCAGTTGCTGTCATTAAATATTGAACCATTCACGTAAAAAGCTTCGCATCAATGCAATACGCTGAACTCTCCTGAAGCGTTTGAAATACGTGTTAACTTGATGCTAAAATCGATCGCGTAAGTCAGCAGTACTATTTTCTCATTCCAGTAAGATGTAACTGCTTAGGTGAATGAATAAGGAATTATTCAAACTGGTTTTAGCGTTCGCCATTTGATGACACCTTTCTTCCGGGCATAAGCATATCAGGATTTCTTTCGCGCGGTACCTTTCATGAATGACTATAATCGAAGTTTTCATGCACGACTGTATCTAAATGTTCATGACATTGTAAAATTCCACTTGCATAACCCCGTTAACCACATGATTCATCTTGGCCACATCGTCTTGCAGATGCTACAAGTTGTTTCACATTTGATTGTGAGGCTGTGGGACCCGTAAAATCACGGAAAAGCGTTGTTAATTCAATTGTTCTTCGGATAAACGGTTAAATATTGATTTTGCTATAGCGTTGACTAAATGAACATTGTAAGCTGAGGTTAACAGTTCAAAGATCTGCAGGACGCCCAACAGGTTTGAAGGCACGTCACAGCACGAGAAATAGATTACGTATGTAGAGAATGATTGCATGCTGATAACAAAACTCGCCGTACAGTAATTTCGACCTGATTACATTTTATTTACAGTTGGACGTTGGCAGTGGCTGGTTTGATGCCTTTGCCTTGTCTGCGCTTTACTTTTAACTGATGGATCCGAGAATTCTCATAACCTTCCAGTTGGTTGCAATTTGCTTTTGCAAACACAAGTATACCAGTTCGGCTTACACGCCCGAGCCTGATGTAAATTTGTTTCGTTCCAAACAGCTTAACTTACTTTTCACGAAGCTGCAGCGAAGCTTAACCCCTGAACAGGTGCAGCAAGTGATCCCGCGTTTTAACGTTTTTGACAAGGCATACATGAACCTGAAGCACGAACAGAAGATAGCCAGCGATGTAGTGGCCGTCAAGAGAAAGGAACTAGACCAAAATTTGGCAAAGCTACTTGAAGAATTGGGTGCCCCGGAGCTTTCTATTCGGCTTTTCGATGTCGGAAAAAAGTTTAACCTAAAGAACGAGCCGGAGACGACAACAATGACTGGCGTTGCCAGCGAAAGACTTAGTGACAAAAAGTTGACCAAACTATGGCAGCGTGCTGAGCTTGCTGGATTTCCAGCGGACCAATTGCAGCAGGTTAGACAAGAGTTCGAGGCTCAGGACAAACTTGTCCAAGATTATCAAGGTAACTTTTGTTTATGAACTTTCACCCGTCTACGACTTGTTTTCGTTTGGTCGCGCGTTCTGTTGTCCGTCCAGTCAGTCCCGTTTACTTTAGATTAGCAATTAAGTAAATGCCGTTATTTGGTATTTTATTTACACGCAGGTATTTGCAGCATTAGCAGCGCAGCTTGCGCATACGCACGAGAACGAATTGATGACGTCAGATCATTCAAATCAAACGCAAGACGATAAGGAGAAGCTGAAGCTGATGAAGGAGAAGTTGTCAGCGTTGCAAGCTGGCTATCAAACGTTGCTGCAAAAGGTGCAAACCCAGGAAAAGGGTACCGCCCGTGGCCAGTTTAAGCACACAAGGGTTGCCGACCTTTGGACGCAGCTACAAGCGTCCGGTCTGCCCGGCTATAGACTTACGGAAATGAACGAGGAATTGCGCCGATTGGACCGCAAAGTTGAGAAGCTGAACTTCCTCAAAAATGAGCTTATGGATTCGGAAATTCAACTTGGAAAAATGGGCAAGAATAAGTTACAGACTCCGGAGCACCGTCATCTGATTCGCAAGTTGGACGAATTTGAAAGAAAGGTGTTAAAGCTTGAACAGTATATACAATCGCAGATTCATTCTGAACTTTGATTTACCAACTGCTTTTTAGTCAATTTCCTAAAGTGCCTTTGCGAACAAATTTCTTGCTTTTCTTCCGCGGTGAAATTCTTAGCTGGTCATGTACATGAGTAAAATTAGCTATTTCCTGCGTGTAAGCGGTTTATATGCGCATTTTTATTAGGACGCTTAATATTTGGCTAGCTAAGCATTAGCCTGCTTGCCACGACCAATTAAGCACCTAATAAAGAGTTGCTTTACTCGTCCCACTCCTACTGTAATGAAAGCAAGTACAATTCTGCAATTAACATAATGCTTTCACGGACAAATGTTATTATGAGGAATTTAAACTTTTTTGTCAAGCTTTGTGCTTTCTTAGTTTTAATTAAACTATGCTTGAAGAGTTTGATGCTTCCCGACGCATGCGCCTATCGCGCATTGATTGATGCTGAGCTGACTTAGCACCGAATGCAAAACGAAAACTAGCAAAACTTCCCGCTTAGCAAATTATTTCGCCCACCCTTGCTATAAACAAGTGCAAACCTAAAGCTAAGAAAAACGGCGTATTTGGTATGTCGGCGTACGATAACACTAGAACCTGCGGTCTTTAAAGCTACCGTATACTTGTCTTCGGTTGCGTTGTTGCGATTTTCTTTGGGAAACTTTTACGGTCGATCTTTGAAACTCGTCGTTATGCAGAACGTACAGGAAGAATACACGGATATGTACATACCGCGTAAATGGTAAGCGCGAATTAAGCTTAATCTCCAGTCCGTTTTTGTTGCTCATCACATGTGGTTGTTTATCGTTTTCTTCAGGAACTCTTTTTAAATAGCGTGATAAAGGCCTCGTTGAAAATAGCTTTAATAAATGTAATTTTTTGGGAATTGTCATCCCGTCCCATTGTCAGTTTTAGCGAGTAGGAAGGGTAGCTCTATCACGTGCAGTCAACGTTCACTAAGTTTGGTAATTCCATGTTATTCAGGATGTAATTACGCCAAGTGCTTATGTAGAAACCCTCATTCAAATTGACGCTTCCTGAATTTTCCTATTTCAGCTCTTCTAGCAACCGCATCGTGTCTGCTAAGGACCATGCCTCCGTGCAGATTGAATTTGTGAAGGTAGAATGCTCCTTTCTAAAGCTAGTAAAACAGCGTTTATTTATTTTCTTCCTTTTCCCGCGAAGGTCGATCCAGATTCGGGTCACATGATCGATGGCACAGAGAGAATGACCATATGCGGTCAAATTCGGCGAATGGGCGAATCGGACGACAGCGTTAAACGTTTGGCAATCCAACGAGGTCTTTTGCCAGCGTATGCGATTATTTAGCTTCGTCAAACTAACGTGCTGCTAATTTGCTTCCTTTCAGGAATTTCGATTGAGCAGCAGATTGACTGAAGTGGGCTGAAAGAGTAAACAGTGCTGATGAGGGTGCGAACTTTTTACGCAGCATTACGTTGACGGAAAAGCGCGGTTATCACGCTGCAACGCGATCTGAAATGAATTATTTCTCCTACTTCGTAAACTTTGGCAACCAGATGCCGTAATCTGCTAACTTCCGTACGGTAGTTTTCCAGTATTGTTTATATTGTAATTATGAGAAAGCTCAGCATGCGAAACGCAACTGAATGACGGCGCTCAGCTCAGGAAACAGTTGTGTAGGCTGACTAGTGTGAAGTACCTGCAGATCATTAGTAGTCTGTTGTTCACCTGCAGATCAATAGCAGGGACAACTTCTTGCATCATCAAAGTAAACTGGCGCGAATGACGCACAGTCACCGGATGCACTGCGCATCCAAATTCACTGCTACGCACTAATCTTAGCTTTGCAATAACGCCTACTGCGTCAAGTTCTCGTCGATAAGAAAGATTTGGGTTTGCATGGTTTCTGACGTTGTGCCATAGTTAACATATCTTCATTCGGTTAGTTATCTTCCGCTGGGCGTGCAGTGGCAACCGATGCAGCAAAAGCGATTAATATTGTTTACCATTTAACCTGCGAATCATTTAGTTGTTTTTCTCATTTAATCTATTTGAATGGAGTATTTGGGCATTTCTTGGCCGGGCTGTTATCTTAATATATCAGAAATTGTATTAGCGCGTTGGATAGACAGCTTCGTTTCGCTAATGGTAGTTATGGTTTGTCGGCAAGGTTAGTCAATACAGAAACGCCCTAGTGAAAGTGACAGTTTTGGTGAATGACAGCCGATGTCAGCGGAGACTGACTGTACTTTCATTTGGATAGGTGCTTGCCATTGACTTTGTTTATGAATCGTCACGCGGATCAAACAAGCGTTGGTCCGGTCAGCGTCCGGTGACCGGTTGTTTCCCGGTGCGCAAATATTTCTACTTTTTCCTTCGCTTCGCGCATCGCATCGATTTCGTTCGCATTAGCAGCAGCTCTGGTCTTCGCGTCGACGACGACGGCAATCGTTATTCGTAGTTTCACGTCCGACATACTGAGCCGACGTGGCTTTGTGAAATCGACATCTCCTTTCCTGTGGTTTCTTCTGGTGGCAGCTTTGCACTGATCGATAAAAAGTAGTGCTCTGTTCAGCCGCGTTGTCATTGTTTCGCAGCGGCGGTCCATCAGCAGAAGAAAGCTGTTCGTTTCATCCAAGTCGTGCTAGTGATCCGCTGCGTCGTTGAACAAAGGCAAAATACATTATGAAGTCCAAAAAGAAGTTAAAGCACAAGGTTAGCCGACCGTTCATTCCAAAATGGAAGGTGTTTCGCTCCAGCGATCCTTTGCTCAGCGTTTTCATGTGGGGCATCAATCATACGGTAGAAAAATTTCCGTTTAGGGTTGTTCGCCAACGTGTGACATTGCCCAAATTCAGGTATCCGAGCTGAATCACCAGTTGCCTGTTCGTCTGCTCATGCCGGACGACTTTAAGGCATTTTCCAAGATAAAAATCGACAACCATTTGTTTAACAAGTTCGCCTTGACAACTTACTTTTCAATGACACCTTTTTCTTTATTTTTTTTCCAGAGAAAGCATGCCGAGTCATTTCAAGGTGAAGGAATACTGCCCAAATGTATTTCGAAGCCTTAGAGAAAAATTCGGCGTTGAAGAAGGCGACTACTTAGTAAGTATACGATCCGATCGTTTCCTGCCATCCCTTTTCTTTATTCATATTTAAAATTTAGGCTTGCTGTACTCCAAGTAACTTGTAAATCTTGTATTGTCTTCTCATTATCCAATATCCCAACGCATTGTATAAACCATAGGCGGCGAGATGGCGAGAGATGATTTTGAAATTTTCAACCTATGGAGATGCCAACTTCATAGGTTTCAAGCCAAGTTTAGTGTTTCGACCAGTTCGTGTTTTTACCCAGTTTTAGCTAGTCTGTTTGTGTGTTAACGAACTGGTTCAACGCTCAGTTATAGTCGGTTTTTTCATTAGGCTGTTGTTATGGTCATAGACGTAAACGATTCGTCATCGGTATTAGGGCTTCGCTGCGATTTCAGCAGTCCTCTATATTTGTCGAACTGATTAATGATTCAACTTGCGGACGCCTGCATAAATCATTTCGGTCAATGTTCAAAAATGTTTTGCCTTAGTTGGAAAGTGACTTTTGTTCTCCTCTGAGGCAGTCGCGAACAGCCTCCGCGCTATTGTTAAGCTTTGGCAATAATTTTTGCCAAGCAGTTGGATCAATATGTTCAAAATTTTGAAAATTATCTGTTCTGTCCGTTTGCAGTCTTAAGCACAGCCACTTTGCAAGGCAAAATCGATTAGCGAAATATTGCAGCCGTTAAGTAAGTATAAAAGTAGTGGAAGACTCGAATTCCACTGTAGCGACCATTAAATAAAGATAGCATTGTTTTTGCG
>KN538375.1:1222192-1241826 GCA_000797535.1 Trichuris suis | reverse complement strand
AATTTCGCTCTAAGTGATTTCTTTATGCTAATTTTTGTCCTTTGCTGACTTAACCAGTTAAGTTGCGCAATCGTAGCTGTAGAAGGAAGCCGATTGATTGCAGTTGGAAGTTCAATGGCGAAACAAGTTTCGATATAATCTCGTTCAAACTCTTTTTGACAGCTGAACTAAATCGCGAGGCCGCTTTTCCACTTTTCAGCCTACTTCGCGCCGAAATGTTCGCCAGTCAATTTCTAATCCATAACTTTATTGTTGACGTTCGATGCTCTTTCCTTCAAGCTTACAGTACGCTTGCGCTAAGAATATTCAGGTTGTACTGTTCATTCCTGCGAGCCGTTTATTTTGCAAGACCTCAAAGAAGTAATATTTTGGTTCAGTCATATGAGTAGGCTTCGAAAATGGGCATGCAATACCTAAATTTGTCCATACGTTTTGCTGTCGGTTACTTGCTGACATCACTGAAAGTTGAGCCTCACAAAGAAACGAAAACCTGGCAAAGTGTTTGATGCTTAATCTCTGTCTGCTGATAAAATTTACGCTAAGTAAACTCAGTAAAGCAGTTCTTCTTGTTGGTATTAATAAAATGTTTGTACGTCTTTTCTTGCTGGCTCCTGTTGCCTTCTGCAGCAGTCAACTAAGCGACAGACCTGACTTATCTTCGGTAGTGATTTTGTATTCATTTATTTAGCGTGTCACGCGCTCTTAAGAACCTGAATGAGGTCTAATTGAGCTCTTCTAACTGTACGCAAATTTGCAATTCATTTGATTCGCGAAGCGTATTCGATGCTTGACTTGATTACAGATTATTTAATTTTCTATTCAAGCCAAGTTGCCCTTGCATACGTTTAAATTCAGCACAGCGACTAGCATAGACTAGTTTGAATTGCTGCTGTTTTCTTTGTTACGATGTATTAGCGTTGCCGCATCAACGTTAATTGGGGGCGAAGAGAAGGCTTTAGCCAAGTGGACGTAAGATTGATTTTGATTTGCAGGTTCAGCTGCTGTTCAGATGTGTTCGTACTGTTGTCGCTCTTAAGTTGGCGTAAATTTTCTTTGGCACTTTCAGAAATCGCTTACCAAAAATGAGCCGCTTCCGTTGGACGCGCACGGTCGTAGCAACGCGCGGCTGTTCACCTCCTACGACATGTGCTTCGTGATCAAAACGATCGACGCGGAACAGGTGGCGGAGGTGCATTCGATATTGCAAAAATATCACAACGTAAAAATGCAAATTAGCCTTTGTTTACATTGCCCCTGAGCATTGTTGTTTTAATTTATGGGCAGTATGTCGTTGAGCAGCGGTCCAGAACACTTCTGCCTCAGTACGTGGGTATGTATCGGCTAACGGTGGAAGGAGCCGAAATCTACGCCGTCGTGATGCGGAACATATTCAGCCGAAACTATCCCATTAGCAAGAAATACGATCTCAAAGTTTGCTCAGCAGTACAGCTAGCTATTAAGCGAACATTGTTTATCTCCTGTTTAGGGATCCACCGTACAAAGACAGGCTAGCGAAAAGGAAAGGGTAACGATGACCACTTGCTCAGATGGTCAAAGTAAAAGTGCCCTTCGTTCTTGCAGGCGAAGGAGTTTCCTACCTATAAGGATATCGATTTTTTGGAAGAAAAATGCAAGTTGTACCTTTCGAAGAAGTCCCGCCAAAGGCTTATCGAAATGCTAACTTCGGACACGGACGTAGGACTATTAGATATCAATTGCGTGCTAGTTAATCAAGGAGTTTTCTTTTTGAAAAGTTCTTAGCAAGCCTCAACTTGATGGACTATTCGCTGCTTGTGGGTATACACGAATTGGATAGCGCTCCTGCGGCATCCAGCGGAGAAACGTCTACAAAGCCGACAGTACCTACGACAAGCGCTTGCCGCGGCGATTCGAGCGAGGTGGAGAACGGTTCCGATGAATCGAATGATTACGGAAGTCAGCCAACCCCGCCTGAATCACCTCCGCCTTGTTTGGGCGCTTTTGCTCCATTCTCAGGAAATGAAGAGTTGCAGGTGGACGACGAATTCTACGCCGTCCCAGCTCGATGCGGTACCTGAGAACAGTTTATGTTTACAGTATGGTTTTTAAAAATTCAGTTTTAAGACGCGCCCAAAAAAATGATCTACTTTATTGGCCTAATCGATATTCTCACTTATTACGGAATGAAGAAGTTGACAGCAACTGCAGCCAAAACTGTAAAGTACGGTGCTGAAGCAGAGATATCGACTGTAAGACCTCAGCAGTATGCGAAGCGTTTGGTTGAATTCGTAACGCGGGCATTGGATAACGGCGACAATGCTTCCACGGTGCAGAGCCCGTCGGCATGTGCTGATACGGTCATTGCCGAAGAGCCAGAAGGAGGGGAATCGTAAGAGCTTGGAAAGTTTCGTTGTTTCGAAAACACCTTGTTCAGACCGTCGCTTCTTTCACCTTACGCGCTGTACATTTTTGCTTGACCGCAACTGTTTCGTAGCATCGCTCGTCCGCCGTTTTTCCCCTTTCCGTATACTCCGCAGCGCAGAAATCTTTTTTCCTCCATTGCCGTGATCGGTAATCGCCACAGTTGGCGGCGGCATACTTGCTTCGATTTGCCAAAAATCATTTTACAAAATCAACGCAGTCGGTGCATTTGCAAAGTTTTTCCTTTTCAGCGAAGTTAACTTTGAAAAGTAAACTCTTTTACCTCCGAACGAGTCTGAAAAACTTTTTGAGAAAGAATTGCAAACTTCTTTATCCGCTGTGCGCGAAGCCGCAGCAACTTTGTTCAATCGGTTTCTCGGCATATGCTCAGCTCTAAGATGCTGATTATCTATTGGGTAAAATTATTAAAGAAATTTCATATATTTGTGAATTTAGACATTATGTAAAGTATAATTCAGCTACGAAATGTTTTAAGAAATAATGATTAACGAATATGTTTAAACTGGCGATTTACGCGGGGAAACGGTAGTGACGGAAAGACGTTCACGTTCCACGTCGTACGGTAATTCATGTTCAAACCGTGCAGCGTTGTACGGTAACTTAACACAGCGAAATGAGCCAAGAGTCACGTAGTTTTAAATAGAATAAAGTTTTATCCACAAAGTGTTGCTTAGAACTTCCAGCAATACTACAGCATAATAGGAAACGACAGAAATACTTGAAGTAGTAAAAGGCTTTTCCAAAATCGAAGGGAGGCGACAAGTTTGGACAAATTGTTAGCTTGCCGCTACGAAAATTCAAAATTTCCAATCGCCTGAGTGACGTTTAAATTATTGCGGTCTTTTTTCCTACAGCCACGCAAACATGGAGCAATCCAGGAAGTAAACAAAGAAAAGCAGGTACGTTGTGACGTCGGTAAACAAGGCGATTGAAGTCTCGTTGTAGTCTCTTTGGATCTGTTGCTAGACGTTATCTCCAAAATTAGGTAAGCAGGCGAATTTGCGACCACGGAAAAAAGCAGTAGTATATGGAAATTACAGGCTCTTTGATGCGAACTGAACGTAGGTGAGGAGCACGGTTTAGTCGACTATTTGGAACGCTGAGCTCGGATTAGTGAAGTTCAACTATCGTCGTTCTCCATTCGCAAGAACTATGGCAACAACGCTGCGGGAATTGTGCACCAGGTTTAAGGACGAAGACGCGGCTATACGTTTCCTGCAAGAGAGAGGCGTTTTACATCAGCAAAGACTTTGTCCCCGCGGTCACCCTATGAGGCTGACCGTAAGGGAGAATGGCCAAGCGCCCAGGTGGAGGTGCCACAAGGCGCAATGCAGGACAGAAGTGTCCTTACGTACGGGTACTTGGTTTGAAGGTAGGGCAGCTGCAAACGTGTAGCCTTGCATTCAATAATGCTTCTTTCTTCGCAGGGCAGAAGCTAGACTTCAGAACAGCTATCCTACTCATATACTCATGGAGCAACGACTATTGCTCAGTAAGATTTTGCTCCAAGGAGTTAGGTACCAGCATAGTTATGTCTGCCGACACAATTCTATCGGTGATCTTATAGAGCTGAGCAGGAAGCGTGCGATAGATTGGAAGAAGCGATTGGGAGAGGTGGCCGCAGAATCATTGCTCAGTAACCCACTCGTGATAGGCGGTCCAAACCGCACGGTCGAAGTTGATGAGACTCTGTTCTCCAAGAGAAGACCTCACAGCGGCAGACTGTACCCAAGCCAATGGGTCTTCGGGGGCGTATGCCGAGAAACCGGAGAATCCTTCCTTGTGCCCATTGCCGACCGTAGTAGCCGGACATTGATAACGCTGATAAGGCAGTACATCAGGCCCGGCACTACGGTCGTGACTGACTGCTGGCGAGGGTACCACAGTCTGTCTGAAGATGATTACACTCACTTGCGAGTGGATGATTCCATCAATTTTGTGCGGCCCAAGACAGGGGCGCAGACTGTGGAATCCCTCTGGGCACAAGTGAAGCGGTCAAACGAGCTCCGGTGCGGGACGCCCAGGAACGAGCTGCACTCGTACTTGTGCGAGATCCTGTGGCGTCGTAGGCTACGTCCCCATGAAGACCCGTTTGACAAAATCTTGGAGGACATAGCCACGTACTGTTCACCGCTGTGATTTCTCCTGTACAGGCCATTGTAAATACAATTGTACATTGATGTGTTTCTTGCGTTGTTAAATAAAATTGTATTTTTATTTGCTTATCGCTTTCGATGATGAACGGCATGGACGTGTGGTAATGCACCCCGGCGGCGACACGAATAGGTGTTACCTTCTCGTGCGTATCCGAATCGTAATCATAGCTTATTTGTGCGAGTTGATGAGGTGAAAACTTAAAATTGGGCCTCGCTTCTTGGGCTTCCAAAACTTAAACCTAACGTTAACCCTACGTGTATTTACTTCAGCCGCCTTGTTTACTGACGTAGCGGTGTACCTGCTTTTCTTTGTTTGCTTCCTTGAGTTACTGTATGTTTGCGGGCGGATTACTGTAGTATGCAGCTCTTTCGCTGACGACGGAAACAGACGTGTTCCGAAAGCTTCGATATCATTTTGTTGCATACGAACGGTGACTAAACCGTCTTAACTGTTATTACAACAACAACAACAACAACGGCCTGTTATGAGGACACACATGTTCAACTTTATTATTATCTCTCGTAAAAGCTAAACCGAGTCGTGTGGCGACCGAATACGTTCACTAGTCGCAGCTTGGAGAAAAATGATTTCACTTACATTGACAATCGACTGTTTGTGTTGATAGCACACAATATTGACGCTTGCAAGTATACTAAGCGTGCGAATGCGCTGCCAGTTACTTTAAGATGCTTCATTTAAAAAATCGCCTCGCCCAATCCGACCACCACCCCAGGACATATCGTTAATTTTTTGAAATATCATTTTTTTATATATCGTTAGCGTTCCCCTCCCACTGGTCGGACTGGGCGAAGTAATAACCGCGGCAGCGGAGCTTATATTTAAGCTTAACTTTTTGGCAACTCCTAAGGTCAGGTTCACTTCCCTAACATCTACTACCTCTGGCTGTTTGTGTGGAAAGCTGCCATTGATGAATTCGTGAAATGGAAGATCAAGTTGGCTCCATAATGTTCGTAGTCAGCTTCTATCAGTGAAATTTCAAGAACCGTCACCCGGTTTAAGCATTTTACGAGCACCGTTTACCTGTACGCCATTGTTGAGTAGAGCGAAGTTCTTTCGGTTATACACGCGTTTGTTGGAGAAAGATGACGCTGTGCAAGCGTTTACTGCTTATCAGTTTGAGGTGAATGGAGGCCAACCGGGGCGTTGATTCACGGTGCTTTGCGGGAAATCACATTTGGCAGCCAGCCTATCAGTCATAGAAATACTGCAACAGTGAATAAGGCGGTAAGGGGAAGAGAGGATCATTTAACGAACAAAAATGCTTAAATTCGGAACAGAGGCGATGGGCAGCATGCGAGGTAGAGTAAACTCGTCTTGGCCGCAGGCAGTGATCCTGAAATTATGGCTTTGGGGAAAATGAGAGAATAAAAGAACCTGAAACATTCTTGGCTCTTCTTTGGCAGGAAGCTATGGTTGAATATCCAAGGCCGGTTCAGCTGCCATTTCAGAAAGCGGACACGACTTAGAAACATCCATCACCTTAGTAGCTTTACCCTTTCTATATTACCCACATATATTTAAGCGGGTCAGTCATGTCACCTGGTGACCAGCGCCTTACCAAGCTGATCACACCCACTGTTCCCATGTGCCTATTTAAATACCTTACCGAATAAACACATTCTCCCTTACACCGCTGACGACGGAATAAGAGCAGTTCCGAAACGTAAGGTTAGACATTGTTCTGTAGTTTCTAAGAATCTGCTCATCCATTCGCTGGTAGGTCTGTTTGCAGGCACACAACAAACGGGCCAAAGCCGTGAACTGAAGATCAATTATGAAAATACCGAAGCCCGTTACAAGACACCCAGTCTGTATGATAAGCTGCTCATGTCGTCTTTCTAAGACACTCAAATTAACGTAGACGCATTATTTATTTATTCATTGCGTATCCAAAAGGAAGTAGGATTAGCAACAAGTGTTTGGCAACATTTATCGCGGATTAAGACGTAGCTTCCAAACGCCGCTTGCTTACAATATTCTTAAGAAAGAATTCTCCAGCTCTATACGAAGATCGCACCAATGGACCACTGGCTGTATACAGGAAGCCAAGTTGGTCTCCAATTCGTTTCAGCTTCTGAAAAGTTTCTGGAGTGACAAATTCTTTGACTAATAAGTGCCGTTTCGTTGGCTGCATGTACTGACCCAAAGTCAGACAGTCAACATTATGATCGCGCAAGTCTTTCATCGTCGTCACAACTTCGTCTTGCGTTTCGCCCAGGCCCAGCATAATTGACGATTTAGTAACAATATCTTTTCTGTGTATCTTAGCATACTGAAGACAATGCAGCGATTGGTCATACTTTGCCCGCGGGTCTCTGACGTAAGGAGTTAACCGACGCACCGTTTCCACATTGTGAGCGTACACGTCAACGCCAGAATCGACAATTCGCTGAATGCACTGTTCGTCGCCGCAGAAATCGGGAACCAATGCCTCGACCAGAATTGCGGGATTACGACGCTTTATTTCCATGATTGTTTGAGCAATGTGAGCTGAACCTCCGTCGGGTAAATCATCCCTGAAATCAGCAATACAGCAAGGTAGAAAACCGCTAAATTGAAAACAAACAAAACTGACCTATCAACGGAGGTAAGTACAACGTAGTTAAGGCCCCATTCGGCAATAGCTTCTGCCGTTTTAACGGGCTCGTCAGGATCTAACGTTGGCGGGCGAAGAGCTGTTCTTACTGAGCAGAACCTGCAAATCAAAAAAAATGACCATAGGCTGAAACATGGTTTTCCCCACCTGCAAGCTCGGGTACACGTATCACCGAGAAGCATAACGGTCGCTGTGGCAACTCCATCCTCTCCGCCGCCCCAACATTCGCCAATATTTGGGCACTTTGCCTCCTCGCAAACGGTGTGCAGGCGCAATTTGCGCAACGAAGACCTTAGCCGTTGGTAGTTGGCACCAGTGGGCACCTCCCGGCGTAACCAAGGGGGCAGACGAAGGCGCGATTCGCCCTCTTCCAGCTTCAACTTACCGTCGTACCGTTTTGCACCGCAAGAGCCTAGACGTAAATTGACCAAATTTAGAAACGAATACTTGACTAGAAATTGGAAAGCGCTATTTGAAATTTGTTCCCAAGAATTTCAATGCGGCTAATGAAATTTTTGACTCTCCGCAAAAAAAACTGTTTTCTAATTCTAACAAAAAATCTATGGCTACCTGTCATGAAGTAGTCCAGCCCAGGTCCGCTAGGATCGATGGTAATGCTGAAAGGACGTCTGAAACTTGCCAAGGGGTACATTGGGTGAGTACCAAGGATTTGGGGGATAAAACGGGACCAAAACATGTCTTCTTCTTGCAATATCACCAGTAAATGCGGAAGGCTTAAGGAATGCAGGTACAAAGTGGTTACGGTAAGGAGTTACGCATTGTTTCAATGCTATTGTGCCTTGTGCGTTCCGGTTGAGCTTGGGCTTCTTTGGGTGACGCTGTTGTCCTTCTAAAGACTGATGGCATATTTTATATCAACGTACACTCGTGCGTGTTGTTTCCGGCTGGGAAGAGCTTCAGCGGTGCTAGTAGGGCAACGAACGATCACTAGCAAAGAGTTTCGTGTTCCTAATCCCGATAAGCCTGCACCATGGCCATACAAGGTAGGCATGTGCAGAAATCTTATTTTTTTAAAACAGTTAGACTGCATTTATGCTTGATCCGTTTGGCCACCGTTTTTGCCTTGAATTGGCCATTTCTACACTTTCTGAGTTGCCACACTTCTTACCATATTTCATAAATGCTTTCTGTTTCCAAAATCTGCCAACGGGGAAATTTTACCTTTTGCCTATAATGCAGAATAAGATTTGCAGTTTCTGGTTCCATTTATTGCTTTGCAAGTAAAAACTATCCGACAACTTTTCGGCAAGATATTTTCCATTTTTAGGATTTCCGCAATCGAAAATTGCCTGCTTTATTCAAAGATTTGAGAAATTTAATTTGAATGTGCGTTTGATAATTTATTTATAAATTCGCGCCTTCAGTTTGTTCTTTTTGGTCATTTCTTCCAGCTGCAATGTTCTTTTCCCGTTTTCGAGCACTATTGATTATTGCAAAAGAATCCCCTCCCAATATAGTCCTTTCCAAAATACGTTTTCACCGGATAATCCATATATTCAATTTAAGTGATAACATAAGTATGTTTATCTTTGTTATCCGCTGTATTGCATACAGGAACGGGGCTACAAATGGTATCATCAATATCTCGATCGAACGCTGAAAAGGATTGACGAAAATTCTCGTATCGTGGTAGTCGAAGGTAATATTGGATCAGGCAAGAGTACTGTAGCGCGGGAGTTGGCAGATCTACTTGATTTTCATTATATTCCCGCCGTTTCATTGGACGACATCTTTATCGATTCGTACGGGACTGACAGGCGCAAATATTATCACCTTCTTCCCGAATCGTGCCGCTTCTTTGATGCTCGACTTTTCTACGAGAATCCAACTCATCGCAATGTTGCCAATTTCCAATTGACGATGTTTGTTTCCAAGATGGAAGCATACCTGAACGCTTTAGCTCATTTGATGAATACAGGTAGTAGCTGAGCGATTTAAGCTAGAACATTTTTGCTAACTGCGGACCGCTCAGGACAAGGCGTTGTTTTGGAACGAGTAGTGCACAGCGACTTCGTTTTCGTCGAAGCCATGTACGCCAAGGGCTTTCTTAGCGAAGACTGTAATATACAATTCCTTTTTACTCTAACCTGAAAATCATAGTCGTCTCTATTGTTAGTTTACGAATATTATTACAAAGTGCGAAAGATGCTACTTGACGCGGTCTCCCTTCATCCGCACTTGGTCATTTATTTGAATCGCTCCGTTCGAAAGTGTCTGGAATGCATCAAGCGGCGCAACATTGTAAGATGGCGGGAAGGAGTTTGGTTAATATGCTAATGAGTTTCTTCAAGTCTTGGGAGAATAATGGCAAAGTGATAGACTATAGCTATTTGGAGGCGATCGAGGATGGCTACAGGAAATATTTGAAGGAGGCAGAGTAAGCGCCTGTATTCGAAGTGCCTAAATTAGTGCCCGGTGAGTTTGCTTTGCTTTTAGCGATGAATCGGTAATAGTGACCTACGATTGGGAAGAACAAGGAGAAACTGGTCTCGTTAGTGCATTAGGATCGTTTCTATTGATTCCTGCGCAGCTGTTACTATTCTTAGATTGTTGAAGATGTGGAGAAGATCGACTTGAACACTTACGACTGGCATAAAAATAACAAGTTCGAAGGATGGTACAATATCCCATCCGGAATTTGGTGGAACCGTTTTAGATACCTGTAAAGTATTTGTCATTCATTTCATACTGTAAGCGCTTGCTTGCAGGTACACCAACAAGGTGGACGTGATGTGCCTCATTAACAAAGTGCCAGTATGGGATGTACCTGAGCTGTTAATCCATCCCGACGATTATGCACGAATGCAATGGGTCTACGAGAATGTGGTACGCTTTAGACTTCATCTTTTCAAAGATGCTTTATCCCACAGTGTTCTGCTAAGTTTAGCCGCAGCCGGCGTAGTCGAAATATAAATTTAAAAGTCTTTGCTCGATATCCATTCTCAGGGCATCCTCCCATTTCGCGCGTAGTTACTGTTAGCCCCATTAATCCGTTTAACTTGAGTTTACCTCCTCTTAGCTTGAATTGTTTACATATTTTTCGTCATTCCTCCGGTAGGGTTAATGTTTGGCTTTTGATTGACGGGCCAGCGGCTCTTCATGTCAGCGCAACTCGATTTGCGTTGATGCTATTTCACAAATTGTTTCTTGATTTTTTTCTGTATCTTGTGTACCTGATTTTCCCTTAAGACGAAGTCATCCATACTGTATGGTTTGAATTTTACTAATGCCCGACAGAGCTTTGCTGTATTGTCTCTACGCTGATTACCAGCGTAGGCTTCTAAGTGTTGATTCAGTGACAGGCATGTTATCGATCTTTATAGTGCTGCCTTAAATCTTCCCATTTTTTTTCTTATGAGAACAACCTGCGGTTACTTAATCTACAGTATTCCACGGCGTCAAATGGAAAAGACGTCAACCTGTTGTAGAATTCCTGATATTTTATTAACGGAGTTTTTTGCAACAATGTTCTCCCATAGTTAGCGTTTGAACATGAGCAGTTTTCCTCAAGAGGAAAAATGAAAGTCAGTGCGCCCATTAGGTAAAGATTTCTTTTCTATATCGTGTTCCCTTTATTTTCAACGAGCGAAGTGACGAGTGGGGCCATTTTCTTCTTTCTATGAATTTTTTAAATTACGAAACTTTAGCGTCTTCCCTGCCACCATAGCGTTGAACTTTAATGATGCTCATGTTCAATTACCTCTCGAAGCGCCAATCAAAAAAGCCTGCCGACTACCACGTACTCTCTTTACCTAAGCGTAAGCGTAAACGGGAGGCTTATGTCTTAGGCTTAGATAAAAGCAGAAGAGCACGGCCGAGGAAAAAGCACATGGGCTATCGTCAGAGTTATGTTTAAGCTGCGTCGTAGCCGGCTGATGATTGGCGGATTAGCACAGTCTGAGTAGCGCCGAGATGCACTGAACGTGAGCATCACGAACGGTCAACGGTAGAGCGGCGAGGATGGACGACTAAAGACCCGTAACTCCGCAAAGCCTTTGCAACATTTCTTGTTCTGCGAACGTTGTCTCGTGTTTATGTTAATTGTTTTAATGCGAACCTTTATCGCAGATAACTGGCAAGTATTCGCCCGGTTATTCAACTGCAAAGGGTGATTCCGTCTGGAAAATCTTGTTCAACAAAAGGGGATGTGAAAGCATTAATACCAACTGGTACGACTATTTCCACCGTGATGTGTGGTATAGTGGTTCTCATGGTACGTACTACCCCATTGTGATAAACCACAATATTCCCGAAGAAGAGTTGAAACCAAGAGAATTCATTATGCGCGATTGCAAAGTTATCGAGCCGTAGCAATTGAGAATTATCCGATGCCATATCACGTGATTTTGAATTTCTCTGAAGCATCGTTGACTTCACACTGTCGTATGCTTTAGTAAAAGAAGGTAATTTTTTTAATGTTCTCTGAGCAAGCAAGTACACGTTTTCAGCCAATGTTTGGTTTACTCATCCTGTAGTCGTCAGGAGTCCTTCATTCTGGGCTCCAAAGCTTTGGACATTTGGATGAACTTTCTTTGGTCATCTATTACGCGAAAATTGTGTACCAGATGCTGTGCCTCCGGCGACACTTTGCTTGCATCGATGGCTGGCGCATGGGCCTTATACGCTCGCAGATTGCGCAACGTATGAGCCATCATGTGCTGAGGGAACGAAGGGAAACATTAGCTAATGAGCTTCGCAGACGAGAAGATGCGACTTACCATTTTCTCGAAATTTACCATGCCCTCAAAGGACGTTTTGTTGCCTTCGTGAATGAACAACAAATCTGAAAGCCGATTGGTATATCTAAGCTGTTTGCACCGTTGTTCTTTTGGTCTACCTTTTAACAGCAAGGGAATGAAGGGAATCACCGGAGGAGACATCTTGGCAACAAGTAGTCGATAGGCACGGTGGTTTCTGGACGGATCGAGCAGACCTTCGAACTCGAAGAACTGTTTGCGAAACTTAGTTGACACTTTCTGCAAGCAAACATAGTCACGCTTGTTTCTTGCTCCTAACATCTCGTGCTCACCTCCCAAGTTTGTGACAGCCTGCTAATTGCGACGTTGCTTAGTCCAAGAGTGATGGCGAAGAAGGAAAACAAATCGTGGCTGTTCTTCGCGCTGCAACGTTAGGCATTGGGGAAAAGCGTTCATGCAAACCTGAATATCAAACTTACTGTAAAGCTATTTTGATAAACTTCTTCACCAAATGTGCTCGCTTTGAAAGTGCGGTGCAAAGCAAAATTTCCGTAATTACCCAAAACTGGAGCTCGTTGAAACGACGGACGAAGAGGTCCAAATTTACAGGCAAACGGCCAGGAAACCTGTTGCGTCCAATGGTTTGGTAAAGCAACTCGTATTCGTGCGTATTGTGGAAAAGCTGCCAATGGTAGATCAGCAAATGTTGGGCAAGCTCAGCGCTGCTTAGAGTTTCCAATATTACGGAGTGAACGCTTTCGCTTGGCCCACTCTGCTCCGGTAGGACAACCTGTGCAGAGAAGATGGTTTTTTAAAGACTGTCTTTCCATATTTCCATAGGGTATACCAGCGAATCAATTTGGTCCTTGAAGCAGGCGAACAAACGCCCGTTGTGGCTCATGCTTGATGGCACACCGACATCTTCCGACGAGAACGTCACTTTTTCTGCACAAGGAAGTAAGACTTATAAAAATGTTTACTTTTTCTTAAAAGGGCATTCCCACCTCCGTTCGACTTAAGTTCCACTAATTCCACACCTTCCCCATTGCCCAGACCGAGCTTCTGAGCTGCTAACCGTCGAAGGCTGTCGCATTTTATGTCGGATCGCACTTTTAACGTGGAAGTGCGGTGCGCCTCCACGCAGTGGACTTTAATAATACCTAAAATGGTAATTTGGAAGTTGGCTTTAAAATCTTGTTTTTCCTAATACTTACACAAGTCGAATGGAAGGGCAGGTGAATTGATTGGAAGGTCTCGTACGGTACCGCTGTCCAATAGGATAACCGGAGGTCGAGTACTTGAGCCGAGCGCTCTTTCTCGTTCTTGCATTAACTGTTCAACGGCGGTCAATTCAGCCAAGAGTTGCGGCTGATCACGACTGTCCTCCAGAATGGCGCAGTAAATTTCCTAAAATGGGGACCGTAAGCCATTTTGAAGGATGGGAAGATATCCTTGAATGAATACCTCTATGAATGCAGCCCCTACGGGATCTTCGAAGAAAGAATGTCCCGCTAGAGCAACCCAGTGCTGCAAGAAGGCGACTACCCGTTTTCTGAAACTGACGTGTTGGTCGCTATTCTGCAGTAGAACCGTTTCCGAAGGTGATATATTGCCATTAACACTCTAATAGGGAAACATATATGAGCTTGATGATCGCAAGTAAAGTTAGAATAGAATACAATAAAAACTTATGGCACTGTCTGCGATATAAAAAGCTTGCTGGAAATGAATAATAATATACACTTGTGCTTTTCAAAATGCTTACCGAGCATCCCTGTTGGTAGTAGATGCTAAGAGCGTTGCACAGCTCGTTGGTAGGCATAAATATTAGGTGGGTAAAAATGAAGTCTTCCATAAAAGTATCCGAAATGGCGTCATCCTTCTCACAGTCTATTCGAGTCTCCAAAAGGTATTCAAGCATTTTTTCTGGAGTTCCCGCCATGACTGAGTATCTAAAATTTACGCATTGACCGGAAGTCCAGAAGCGAGGCGGCGAGTGAAGTTTTACTTGTGCCCGGCCGCTTCGCGATTGGCGCTTTGTCGTATGGGTACCTTCTCCAGTACCAATACATCTCGACCGTGCTCTTTGAGGCGAACGGTGTTTGCTTCCACGTCTCGCAGGATGCGGTTGAAATCATGCTTATCAACCCTTAGGAATTGGCAACAATGTTCGTTGAGAATGATGGTGGCCGCCCGAGGGGAATCGTTGACCAGCGCCAACTTTCCAAAGTCGTCTCCTTCGTGCAAGGTGCAGACAACGCCCTAAAAAGAAGACAGCGTTCGACGTCAGGCGGACGATTGCCAAATGACGCCTACCTTCCCATGTATAACCACGTTAACGGAACCCTTCAAAATGATGTACCAAGATTTGCCTGGATCGCCCTGACGAAACAGAATCGTGCCGGCATTTTGGTGCTGTTCGAACATGACCACTGATGCCAGTTCACGCTTCACCATGGTGCTAAGATGTGCTAATGCTTTAATGTTGAGAAGCTCTTCAAAGACCACCTCCAACTCTTCGCTGCATCGTTCGCTGGATCTGAAATATTGTTCATTCAAACATTGGGCCAAGTTGCCCGCCTGAAGAGGTGCTTACGTTTTACGCAAGATCATGCGAAACAAAGCGTCAGGTCCCAACAAGGACAAGTTGCTGATGGCCATGGATAAATCCTTCCCGGAGAATTGCATCTCGTCGGAAAGGTTTAGGGCGGTCATTGCCCCGTCGGCCGGTCGCTCGTCGTCCGCCCAACGATAAAATAAATATTTGTCCAGAAATGGATATTCACAGGTCACTGAACCAAAATGTGTCAAGTTGTTATCCCGCTGTTTGCCGGCTACCTACCGTGGCTTATTAGACCCTCCTCAAGTAGCACCTGCCACATGCCCACTGCTTGCATGCGATTTTGAACGGCACCATCGCTGGCCTTCGTTAACCAGTCGACCATCTCCGTGCCAACCATGCATCGTTTGTACATCTGCGTATGAAATTTCCTATCTCGTATCATTGTGGGCGTTCGGTAGAGCATCAGCGTTCGAAGAACTCGTCCTGACCAGGCAACGCGCGCCTCAGCTGTCTGGAAAAGATACGCTTAATAAGCTTGACTTACGGAAGCCTAAGCTTCTTAGGCGGGAAAACGTTTAAATCCTCAGCGAAGCGTAGAGCTAATCATTTTTGACATTATCCAGAATGATGCCTCTATCTTTTCGTGATTGACATGGTGCAGTTTCCATGTGCCTTTAGCTTGGAATCTAGCAATTCCAGATAGGCTTATTGGTCAAGAATACGATGTCGATTTGGGATAAAAGTGGCAACATGACATTTCCCTTAATATCACGAACAAGCGCTGCCATATATGACGATATGTTTTAAAGAGTTCAGTTGAAAGCAAGTGGAAGCTTAAAACTAGGTGTGGACGACGGTTGGTCACCTTGGCATATTGCCCACCCAAAGCGCGCAATATTCGATTGATAAAGCTCTTTCATGGCCGGAATGTGATCCTGGGATTTAAGTGAAGCTATAGCTATCAATGGGCAGACAAACGTAAACAGGAATGCTAGATTTCATGCCACTTTTACATACAGCCCTACAAGATGCGTAACTCCTTGAAGCGTGAGAAAGCTTGGTAAGCTCACAATGGATAAAGGGTGGCCTTTGGATATATAGTATCGTATTTTCTGATTTCACGGAAAACGAGTAGCTCCGTGCTATTAGTTGTTGTATTCTTGGCATTTTGCCAACACAGTCAGAGGACAAATTCAAATGCCTTTCAGTTTTGGGCCCCGCATGTGATTAAGGAACGTCGGCTCAAAGGGAAGATAGAACTGCTAGCAAAAACGAAGTCTTTAATTATGCACTGTGGCACCCAGTTGGATGGGAAAACTGCCTACGCGAAAAAATGAACAGTACCGCCAGACTGAAAGGAATTTTATTTTCAACGCGTAAATATGCGTATGCAAATTATGGTAGCTATTTTAAACATAATTCAACCTCTCCGCAGTGGTATGAATTTGTTACAAAGGGCCACACGGAGCTCCATTGTTCTTTTAGGAGGTTGAACTCCGCCAATCAGCAATCTTACTACCCCTACGCCAACTGCCGAATGAATCGATTCAAAAAGATGCTCGTACTCATACATCGTACTATCTTTATTCTTTCCTTTTGCCAACAGGCTAAGCATGCAGCGTTTGGCGTCAAACTTTCGTTGTCTTGTAAGAAACTCGTCAAATAGGTCTCAACGGTCGTTAACCCATTTGAAAAGCCAATTTGCAAAATTCAGTATTAATAAAAAAAGAGGAAAGGTAAGTAAAGCTCAAATCCTTTTCCGGATGGAACAATTTTGCTTTGGTCAACAACTTTTGTTTGTAAGGAACAACCGGCTTTGTTTGATGGATTGTTAATTCCCCGCGACGACGCTTATGATCAATGGCTGCATTTCTGAGCTGCCATAGATGTGGGCCGGTAAACAACATTTTAAACGGTTAGCGTTGAATCTATGAGAATCGATGTGGCTTCTACTTAGGTTACGATGCAACGTTTAGCTTGCAATGGGGACGTACGCGGCATTCAAATTTCCTACTCTTTGAGACGCGCCCATTAACGTGGGCGAGCGTGACAGCGTTGCCGGAAATTTGCCTATTCCGCCAATTTTGGCCAACAACTTTCAGTAGCATTTTAAAGTCTTGGAGCCTACTTTCATCAACGTAAATCCTAGCGACGTCGCCGTGCCTTAGTTGGTCGCGCTTTCCCAATTTCTCCTTGTCAGCAAAGGTGACCTAATTTGTACGCGTTCCAAGCGTCGTCATTCATTGTTTGCTTTTGAAGATATTTACAAAGTTCGCCCGTTAGAAACTGAAGACGTTAAATTGTAGCAAAAGTATAAAAAATCGATTTTTTAGGATAAGCTTACTTTCTCGCAAAAAATGATAATCAAGTTCGTTCTAGCTATTCTACCTTTTCACAAGTAGTCCTCCGCAGAGCACGCTTTTGCTTTTGCTAGTTTACCGAGGAAAAGGACACACTGCAATATGCACAGCTAAGCAGCCGTACTTCGCTGATTAATTAATATGTCTGCCTATGAATCGCGCACGCTTGGCGACACGGCTGTAGGGATTAATTATAAAATCTGATGCCTGGCGTAATGCGATGCTTCAAAAATTATGCTGTCATAGTAGTATTGTCGCGGAAGAGTCGTTATCCGGGCAATTGCTTGTCGGCTGGTCACCCGTAGGCGAAACGTTCGATTTTCCTGACTTTGCCTGCGCTTTCTCCAATCGTCCTCCTCCTTTTGAAAAGTGACGCATCGTCGAGTGCATCGTTTGAACTACGCGTTCGACGCGCTGGGACAATCGACAAGGCAATAAGAGAAAGCCAAGGAAGCAGGGCAAAGAAGCTAAATAGGAATGCACTTCATTGTCGCCTGCATGCTCTTCAGGCTGGCTAATTCACTCATCCTAAAGGGTAACAATTTGATGGTTGCGTATTAGTCGGCTCAGGGGCGCAGTTAGCCTTTTTTTCTTGTCGTCGCTTTGCGCCCTGAAGGTCGACTACTGTCGTTACATCAAAAGTTCCGCGCGCGAATGGAACTTTGAAAGGTTGGAACTCCTCCCTGACCAATGAGATTGTTGAACTGAACGATACGTTTTTTTTAAAGCATGACCAAGTTCATAATCGTCAGGAACGCAGTGAACTAATTTATACGCGCTCTAATATTGGAGACCTGCCAACACCAAAAGTCAATATAATAATTAAAAATCAATCCAATAACCAAGAAGCATTAGTGGTACATAGGCTAACCATTATCCTTTCGTCAGCTAAGGCTATTATGTAAACTTTGAGCCTATTACGATCATGAACGTACGCTTTACGGAAGGCTGAGAAGAATATAGGCTTTGCAAGGATGCAATGTGCTACGGACAACAATCCCGGTTGGCACGCATGATAAGCTATGAAGTTCTACGCGCTCGTTTACAAAGTAAGCCTACCGCGGCAAACTCGGCCGCTTAGCAATGTAGTCTACCATTTCGCGAGTTAGTTAAAAATGGGCAGATTTAGCGTGTTTGCACTACTGCGCGATGAAGTGTATAAATTTGCATTACGACGCGAAGCGCGCGCGGCTCCAAGTTGAATCAAAGGGGGCTTTTAACGATGGGACACTTTGTGTCGACACTTACCATAACCTTCTTCAGCTCGATTAGGTTGCTGCTTGCTTCGATGGGGTCGCGCAGATTGTCGTTGTCTGCAGAAACGGTTTCCAAACTTCTTACGTGGTACTTGCTTCGCATCTGATTTGTCGATTGGCCGCTTCCGTATTGGTCAACCGAGGTCGGTCCCGTTGGTGACAGACTGTTGGCCACCCCTGACCGTCGCCTCAAAGGATCATGTCTACCCTGATCCGCTTGCTTTTGGCGTGCTCTTGATCGATGGGACGTTTCAGGCGTTTGGTTATCCATCGACTCGTCCGTATCAGACATCAAAGTACTGGTCGAAGAGGTATCCATAGCAAAATGTTTGTTGGGCACTGTCAGTCGAGCTAAGTGGTCCAATACGGCATGCCGTTGACCGGAGGCGGGTGATAGCAAAGGTGCGGACGAGCTGGACAAACGACGATGGCGAAAATCGTCGGTAGTGTCCTGGTGTACGTCGAGGTAGCATGATCGTAACGACTTTGAATTTTCCTTGGAGTAAAATTCAGTTGGTGGCGATTGACCTTCGGCCGGCAATCCTAGATAACCGGATGGCTCAGATCTGAAGCCAGAGGACGACGAGGAATCAACATGCATGTCGCCATCTTTCCAGTTGAACAATTTCTTGCTCTGTTGTTTGTGCAACTGAGCTAAACAAATACACAGTGTCTCATCCGTGTTAGGCATAACACGACGCAAAGAACTCAGATATATATTCTCTACGCTTGTTCGTTTTTATTAGAAGCTTAAAAGACCCTTTGGGATACAATCTTGGTAGACGCGTACAAATGGACGCTGTCGTTGGCTTCATGAGGGCGGTTTTAGCATACAGTTGATCGAATAAGCTTACATTAATATATCTATTTAAACCCCCTTCGTTGAGCAGTCATACGCCGTTGAGATCCCTAATTGTTCTTGGACCTCAGCAGAACAGAGTATATTGTCGTTTAGTTTGCGAATTCTTGATTTATAATATTTAATTTTGGCCTACGATCCAAGCATATGCTCGTAGGCAACAAGCAGCGTGGTGACGTGTTTGCGTAGCGTCTCTTCAGTTTGCTTCACTTCAATCGCGAAGCATCGAGGTGCTTATTGGCGCCCGTAAGAGACCGTTGCTGCATTGAATTGGCGTTCGTCCAACCCACCGGTTTTTTGGACGAACCATTAGTCAGTGCTTCAGCAGCAATTCGCCTTTAAGTCAAGCGGAAGACAATATAAGCACGTCGCCAATGGCTATTAATAAGCGGCTGCAAAAGCGGACCGTGAAAACGCTTTTTACCTACTTATCAGTCTTTTGCAAATCCATTTGCGGACAAGACGTCATCGCTTGACGAGGCTCCGTTGTACAATGAATGAGGTAAAAAAATTTTCCTGTCAAACGGAACCCCAACGTGCGTCATCGTAGGCCAGTGCTCCTTTTCAAGGTCCAAACGTCGAGTAGCGCGTTTGGATGGGCGCAAAGAGCCTAATGACGTCATTTAAACTCCTCGCAAAAGGCGCTGTTAATGAGGACGATGTGCCGCCAGCGGGGTTGTTCG
>KN538375.1:1211065-1222092 GCA_000797535.1 Trichuris suis | reverse complement strand
GACATACTTTTCCATCAACATGGAATCGCTATATGTATAAACATTTTTTAGAAACTTATGCCATTCAGCTGGTATGAATTAAACCAGTTAGTCTCGTTAAGACGTGTTGGCTTTACCAAGAAGACCAATAGTGCTGCTGAGACGCACACCTAAATATTTTTGGCGCTAAACTAATTTATTGCTAAAAGCCTATGTTGATATTTAAATTTACGACTTCGTGGGTAGAGACAAGTCTTATTTGGCGCGCGAAAATTTCCGTAGTGCAAAACGGATGTGCTCCGCATAGCCTAAATCTTATTTTTTTAAAATTCCAAGTTACTGAGACAGTAGACAAGTAAGATGAGTCGTGATGTGCGGCGAAATGATAGGGCAAGTTTTTTTGGGACAGAACAGCCGGCATACTTTCGAGATAAGTGACTGAAGCCGCCAACCTTTTTTCAGCCTGCACATATTATTTATTACACTAAACACTTGCGGTAAAAATGTTATGGCGCCTCTGCTATCCGGTTGGGAATCTGCGCGCACAGTTTTTCTTTGCTTAGTCTTCAGACGCTATCAGCTTTTTAATTTCTGAGCTGCAATGCGCTACTGGAAAGGCTGTGCGCGCACTTCACGTCTGGACAAAAGATGGAGCCTTCGGCCTGACCGATCGACCAACTTTATTCCGCTGGCAGAATACTCGTTTGAGACGGCTAAGCATTGTAGAATTTGAATATTAAGTCTTACCTGCATACTCTTTACTGGTAAAAAAGGCGTTGAGGAAAAAGAGGATTTCAGTTTGCTAAAACTTGTGTTAAAAAGTTTTTTCTATCCCACAAAAGAATGAGACTACTTATTAGCATTAAAACAATGTCTCCTCAAGGCATTGGTCATTATGCTTAATTGGATTGTACGCGCTGATGGATCTCGTATCAATTCCGCCAGAGGCAATTAATACGTTCCGCGTCCAGCAAGCAAAAGCTTTTCGGTGAAGAAATGGCGGAAGACATTGATTGGACACTGGTTTGCATCAGTTGCTTCAGGTAAGTTAAAAGTTTTTTGCGACGCACCAATGGACTTCAAGCGGACTAATAGAAGCTCAACGAAGCGCTTTCGAGGTTTTCAACAATTGCATTTTCTTTGCCCGAATGAGAGTTACTTTCAAAGCGGGCTTACAATTGACATTAGCAAAAGTTTTTGAAACTACGAAATTAACGTGATTATTATTAGTCCCTTTGCTTTATGCTTTAGGAAGGAAAAGGCAGAAGTGGTCGTATTCAACTTACCTGAATGGCTGTTCACCAGCTCGTCCATGGCTACGGAGGTAGGCAACAGCTTGTCAGCGTACTTCTATAAAAGGAAAGTCATTAAGCGATGTGCACTGCGAAACTTTGCTTCAGGTAGTGTTATTGTTCGCATTTAGCTCATTCTAAAGCACTGCAATCTAATCAGCTTAGCGAGCTACGAAGAATGTCTTAATTATTAATAAGTTCGTAGAAACGATGGAGAGGCGTTATTTTCCTTTTTTGTAAAAATATGTTACCTTAAAAGGTTGGCTTTTAAAAACCTAAAAGGTTACGGCGAAATCTTTCGCTTACGGCTTAAGACCAGCGAGTGGAAGGAGTGAAAAGTTGGAAGAAATCGAAAACTATTCCGGAAGCCAATTTTGCCGCTGAAAGTAACTTGCCATTTTTGGTCTTCGTGGCGGGCGTGTCAAATCGATTGGAGGACATTAATTTTTCAATAGTGCAATAATTAAGCGTCTTAAACTTTTGCTTTCTGCAAAGCTCGTATCATTAGCGTTAAGGAAGTTGTGTTGCAACTTATGTCTTCGGAAAGGATTCCCGTTTTTTGCAATGGAAGTGAGTCTTCTGTAGAGCGCGCCTTTCCTTATAACTTGTATGTATTTGCAATAAACATCGTCGACAATGCATCATGATTAGTATTCCCGTCAAAACTATGCAAGCTCATGGTTGGTCGCTTGACCGGGTTGAATGGCACGCAATTTGAGACCCTCCGAAGGTTTTCACAATTGTCGAACCAGTTAGCGTGCATTCCATCGATTTTCATATTAGTTCGAGTACCTCCAATCATGATGGGTCATATATTTTTCCCAACTACGACACATCCATCCAACCTTTTAACGATTGAACTGAAACGATTTTAAAAAATGCCTGTCATCGATTGGCTGACCTGATCATGCAAAAGCAATTAGAATTAGGTAATTTTGCCGACGCCATTACATTCTAAAAAGTCTCTCTCCCATAGGCTATGCCTACGAAGCCGTATTCTTTGCCTGAAGTTGCATGCCATAATTAAGTGATGGGCGCGTGGCAAAAGGGCTCTTCATCTTGCCTTGAGAATGACAAAAGTCTTGTCACCCTCTTTTCTTCGTTTCTAAAGTTGACTAAAGGCTAACCATTTCCACAAGCTCATAAGTTTGACACGCTACGTATGATGAAGATGACCAACTTTGCCACAATCGCAAAGGCGATCCTAAATGGAGCACTTAACGCATCCCTACGACGGCTACTTTCTGTTGCTAAGTAATGGCTATTGATCATAGCGTATAAAGGATAATTAAAGGCATGCGGCAAACCGAACCTGTCTCGCAGAGTGTCTATTTACCGAAGAACCTGCGCCTGTATTTTGCGGATTTTCGCATCAATCATCCTGAATCAATCAAAGAGGGAGAGAAATGCTTAGAAGGCGGAAAAAGCTTCACCGCACTTTTGGAGTGGCGCAGATCGACTAATGTTGCATTGTAAAGCATGTTAAGAACTATAAGACTTTCTTAAAAATGTTTATGCTTGCAAACAAGGCGTGAAGCCGAAGCGCGTTCGCTGCACCCGTTTACGTATTGACATTTAAACTTCTTACAACATCATTGGCGTTATATTAATCGGCTGACGCAGCTTGAAATTAAAACATCGGCAACTCGCTGTAGAAAATATGGCGCTTAAGGGAGTAGGACACCATTTATGGTCTTCCAATGACGAAAGAGCCCACCTTTGATCTTGTCAAACGATTTCAAGCAAATCGGCAGTACTGATAGTCCTCAAAATAACTCTTATCACCGCAGGCGCGATCTGTACATGTCGAACCGTCAGTCCACCTTATCTGTGATTCGCATAATTTCTAGTTGTACTCTATTAGGTGAATTTGCATAAGAAGTCAATCTCTGTCGAGTGACAAAAAAGGAACTGGTCTCAATCAATGCCGTCCATTTGGGATTCCATTTCTGTTGGCAAAATGCCAGATTGCATTCATTGATTCAAGCGATTGCTTGGAGTACTATTTCTAACGCAGAAAGTGCAGGTGACATTCTGCTGACGAAAGTTAATTCAAATTTGTACGAGAGCATATGCTTAGACGAACGGTATTGTATAGCTAAGACCTTAATTAAACTATAGATGTATTCCTGGAAGCAGCTTAACGGAACAGCTCACGATTTACGTTGTTCCAAGTAGGAGCCTACTGTGGAAAGCGTTGTCATTCAAGGTGTCAAGTCGTATATTCAAAGTGAAAACAATTTCGAAATGACCGTAATAGCAAGAGAATACTGAAGCTATGAAACTACGAACTGAAGTAGGTACCATGGAAACACCTTATGCGTCTTACGAAACCTAGCCAAGAGAAGAAGCGCTTGGAAAACAAACGGCGGTTAATGAAATGTAGTCTTCCAAGGAGCGCGGGTCAAGTGGGAATCTTACTTTGCCAAGTCGATGCTTCGCTTCGCAAGTTGCTTTGAAAAGTTTCAACCTATTTCGAAGAGACGACGTAAAGAGTGTTCCCGACAATGACCATTGCACTGAGACGATGTTCGCATTTGCAATGCGGTGGAAGTGAGTGAGTGAAGGTTTTTAAAGGCTTACTAATCGATCAATCATGCTTAACAAATCTCATCCAATTGGGCTGCATAATGTTTGCGTCGAAATGGTGAACCCGCTGCGCCCTCAGTTCAAACGGGAAGTTTTGACGGATATTGTGTTTTGTCATATTTCACTTTACCGTCTGTACGCATCGGTACTTAACGTCTGAAGTGTACAGTTTCAAGTGGTACCGCTTAATGACATAAAGTCTTTACATGGTAATGTTGCTAAATCTATTTGAGTGGCACAATAGTGTTCGTTACTTGGAAAAACCAATTTTCTCAGCAACACGACTGCAAGTGTCGTCTTTTCCTTTGTCGATAGATGAGTACTTTGTCATTTTTAAAAAATAAGGCATTTGATTTGCCCAGACGAAAAGTAAATCAAGATTTTGATAGACCTTGCAGCGTTTCAAAAAGAAACTTCATCCTAAGACATACAGATGACGTCAAGCGACGAGCAACAAGGCAACGACGCCGGTTTTTTACACCCTCTTCAAAAATAATGCAGATTGTGCGCTGGAAGCTTAAGGATGGGCAAAAAACCACGTACCGCCCAGATGACGGTCAGTTTGGCTTGATCGAGCCTGATGAATCTTGATCGTTGATTAACGATGGCAGTGCAACGCTGCGGTTCTCTTGTCAGTGCGCCTCCTCCGAATGATCGACCGGGATGTATGGTGGCCACTTTTGTCAAATGCTGTAACAGCGTATAGAAATTTAAAATCGGGAATAACATTTTCGGTTAAACGTATTCTTAACAATATCTTGAGGCAACAAGCATAAGGTGCCTTGTAAAGTTCAAACGTTCACAATGAACTACTTTCAAGGTCTCGTATACTTCACTTTTCCACTAATGCACACCGCGGTTCGCAATGAATAATAGCTGCATAAAAAGGTATAAGATTTATTGCTGAAACAAGCTGTATATACTAATAGGCGCATTTGTTAGGGAGTGACCGCCCTTTTATGCATATAATAAATTGGCATTAATTTTTTCTTCATTTCAAAAACAAACTTCCTTTCAATTAAACGACAGAGGAGCGCGAGCTATCGACAGTAGCAGACTGAAATAGTTTTTACGTCCCATGCAAAAAGCGTAACTGATGATTGCGCAGTTGTTATTATTTAAGCTTTCTATATTTATCTCTAATCTTTTCGCTGCCGTAGGCAGAAGTACGCTCTGACGGAACGGTCAAAATGCACTCCAATTTGCTGTACTTTCGATCGATTTTCCTTTACGTATTGCGACCTTTTGTAGCACTTCAATTTATTACTTCATCTGGTGCGCTTCTTTGGAAAAGTAAGCAATTAGTTCACAAGCTGCCCGTCCGTTCAAAGGTAAAAAAAGGCGCGTTGTGATTTGCGAAACTTTCGAGCGAATGATTTATTCATTTCAACTTCAATCTTTCTGATGAGTTTACTTTCTCAAAGAGTTGAACAGAAGATCTGTTATCGATATGATTTACAACTGCGCAAGGGCGGAAAACGCTGCCTTGAGCGTGCATTCCCTGCTAAAATTCAACGGAATTGTAAATGAACCTGCGCATCACTAAGTTACTGCGCGTAGTGAGTGACAGCTAAATTGTAAACAACAACTTCCTGCCGGTGAGAAATTGCACCATAAGACATTAACTTGCTTTCCAAGATATGGCATTCAAATAAAAACGTTTAACAAGTGAAATAGCGCGGCGTTCTGCGTAGGCTGGAACTGCCTTCTACCGCGCATCACGGGACATTGAAATGCGAAACAAAGCCGTATAACATGAAGCGTCCATTTGTCTTGGCGAAAGTACGCGCAACGTTCGGAATTTATTACTGAGCAGCTAATGGCAAAGACTACAGTTTTTATGAGCATTGGCTTGTTTTCCAAGATACGACATTTGAATAAAAAAAGTTTAACAAGTGAAATAGCGTGGCATTTTTGCGCAGCCTCGAACAGCCTTCCACTGAGCATCACGGGACATCGAAATACAAGGCAAACTCGTAGTACAACAAGTGAAATTTATTAGGGCCAATAGTAGAGTTTTTTAAACTGATGAAAAACCTACTTTTCAAAAATTTAAACTTGCTTCGCTCAGCTTTCGCTGAGCAATACAAAAGCTGTTTTTTTATTTACTGAAGACATTCACTTGACGAAAACGGTTTAGCTGCCCGCGGCCTACGTCCGTTTGAACGAAGGGCAATCGATTTGGAACATTCATAACGGAATGGAACCGAACTCACTCTCGCAGCCTCGAGAAAACAACCAAAACTTATCATGATGAATACGAGGTGTTGTTCGTTTTAAAGAGATGAAAAAATGATAAGACGGGGACCAGTTGGTCCCAAATTTTGTAACAGCTTCGCTTTCCTATTATTCCATGCGGTTCTACTAAAACTTGACCACGCCTATTCGAGTGCAACTGAAATTTTCATTAAGTGGTTCGCGGGACAGCGTTTCTGAAGAGTTGCATATCGAACTCCGCTGAGGGGCGACAGAAAAATCAGAAGCTCATTTGGAAATATTAAACAATGAGCATGACTACGTAATGATTGCAACGTATTAGAAATGGCTGTTTGAAAAATCCATTCCTATAAATGGGAGAATGAATTTTTCAGCATAGCGTGCCGTCCGCCATTTAAAGTCTGTTATAAGGTAGCTTAATTATCTGAAGGCTACTGAAATCAATAAAGTATTATGCATAATAATACATAACACGCAGTCGAAAAGCTACCAACTTCAACAAGCAATAGTAATACTACGACTGGCTGTTGTGCAGAAGCTAATAAGAGTTGGAAAATTTGCTGAATAATTTTTTAAAATGAATTATGTAAATTTTGTTTATTATCAACCTACGAATCTGGCAAATTATGTAAAAGAGGCGAAGCTCTGCGGTATTGTGAGTACGTTGTTGGATTGCTGGAGTGTTCAATCGCCTTCAGACTAAGTGACGCAGAAATAAAAAAACAGTACGACAAAAAAAGAGCATTTGGAAACAGAATTAACTTGCAACAGGATTGCGCTATTGTAATCCAAACTTTTCGCGCCATCAGCTTTCATTCGTGTCCGAAAGGCGCATATCAGTAAATATTCAAGGGAAAAAGAAGGAAGTTCGCTTTCATTAAATCGTCATTTCTTTGAAGTTGGAAAAATTAGGCAGTTGACTATGAAGCCACAAATCAAGCAATAATCGTTCCTAACAAGTCCCTTTTGCCTACTGTTCCGGGTAAACAGAGCCCACGAGACGTCGAGTAATGCTTTTGAGGGTTGCGCCTGATTAAAGCAGCAACATTGCTACTATCGATATTTCAAATCAGCCTTAGAACCTTATTAAGTTTCCACTATCAGCGCTGGCTTAATCGCTTTGAACCCAATAGGTTTTCTCATGACCTCGCGTCACGAAACGTGATATGTTGCACGAGACCTCTCGTCATCAAAAGGCTAAAGGCATACTCTTTTCTGAGTGGTCTCAAGAGGACGCTATGTCACTTCCTTCATCATTTGCCAATAAATCGAATGTGAACGTCCCTTAGAAGCACATCGTCTCCAGGATGAAAACTTTGGAAAATGTCTTAAAGGGCAGCTTGATCAATTTGTAAAAATTTTGCATATACAAATTCAGCTTGCATAAATTCAACTCCTATTTGCTTGACGTCTTTCTACAGGTTTACCTACACCGTTGATCATAGGAAATATTAAAGCCTACTGCAAAAGGGCTCCTTCCCGTTTAACTATATATGGACAAGCACCAATGTAGCATACTTTGTCAGTTTCGTTCCTTTTGCATTATCCGCCATGTTTGTTTAACTATTCATGGGTGGGCAGGATGACGCGTAATTCGACGAGCATTTGGCCAGCTTGTCGATGGGAACGAGCTATCAAGTTACGCAATGTCTATTTTGGTAGTAACACTTTCCCTATTGGAACGCTCCATTACAGATGGGTGATAAGGATGCTCTTTTTGAGCTACATTATTACAACAGAGGCAGAGACTGACATCGAGACGCGGATGATCTTGTAAGCTACGTTTACCCTAATTTGGTAATCAAAGTACAGCTTGTTCCCGTAAACAAGTAAGAAAAGCCATATAATTGGTAATAAAGCGATCATATTCTACTGTAGCACCGACGTACCAAAGGAGGAGTTTAGGGATATTCATCAAGACAGGTGCCGCCCGGCTGGGGCGTTAGCGCTAGCGCGATGTGATGACCATATATGGTCAGATGAACTTCCGCGACCAAACGGTAAAAATTGAATTGTAAAAGAACCTTACCGACGAGTTGTTCTCGTCGACGGCGTACAAGTCCACCGACCCGTCCAGCAGAGCATACCAATTGTTACTTGCTCTTCCATGACAAAACACTGCAACAAATCATATGTCAGAAAAGCTACCAAACAACGAAATGCCGTGAGCTTAAAGTACGTTTCGATTAGTCGAAGTGGGGAAACATGAATTTAAAAAAAATTAGCCTTCAGTTTGGTTGTACAGTCAGGTGACTGCGGTTGGTGTTGAGCGTTAAATTCAAAAGAGAACAGTAGCAGTTCGCCTGTCGCCACCAAGAAAAGGGCAGCATGTTATCTTGATTAGACGAACAAGTGTTTATCAAGTCATGAGTGCACCAATGATTAGTTAATATTATTCTTCCCACGTAAAGGTCATTCGCAACCGGATAAGCCAGTGCTCACATTTTATTCACAGAGGAGTTAAGAAGGGCACTTGCTTCTTCGTACACACTTTTGCATTGGTGAGAAAGTTAATTAGTTATGCAGGCTTGAAAATCACTTAACAAAAGGGACAGACGTTCCGTGATCATTAGCGGTAAAGAAGTTTGCGTACAAAGTTGATTAGGATCGTCCAACGTCATTCAATAAGCTGTTTGCGCTTAGAGAGACCAAAAACCCACTTACGCACTATTCCGGACTCGAGCTCCTCGTAGGCGCCATTTGTAGCGAGATCGCGTATCAACTCCTCGCCGAAGTTGCAAAACGGCTTCACTTTGCGGATTTCGTTGGCCACATGAATCACTTCAGCGTTGGACGAATTCTTGAAGCTGCAAAATTTAAAAAGTTATGAAAAAGATAAGTAAAAACCACCTGCAACATGTTGCACAGATTTTGCAGGAAATCCCAAGCGAATAGTGCGCAGTTTTGAGCGACGGATCATACCTCATTGGTGAAGAATGAATTGGATATTAACTTGTCAGCCACATAGAAGCGCCCAGCGGTAAAAGTGCTCAACAGCGGACAAATAATGCAAGCTTCAAGGTCATAGGTAGAAAGCATTAGGCTCAGTGTTAAGGGCACAAGTTGCGACGATCAAATTGGGTGTCGCATTATGCGTTCCTCAAAATTTCCACGCATGTTTGTGAAATAAGCCGACAGCAGAGGAGGAGGCAATTGATTTTGTCCTACAACAATGCGGAGTGGCTGGGACACGGAGAATTAAGGCCCAAGTTTATCGGTTGCTTATGCGCGCACAGGCCTTGACAAGATCAATACGAAAGAAGCACTCTGACGTACACCCTACATCGGCTGCATAAGTTCGGTGGGCTGGAAATTAAGTTCGAACTGCTTCAATCAAATGAGGCGTGCCTGATTCAACCGGCAGCGGTGTCTTAGAGAAGGTCACCACCGACTGGCACTAAGATTGAACGTGGCGGCAAGGTAGACGAAAATGAACAAGGCTCCTTGGATGATTCGATCTTTCGGGAAGAAATATGGCCATGTCAACAGGATATGACACTTTCGCGAGTAGACTCGGCGAAAGGAAAAGCGCATGCGTGGTCTGGTCGCCGCAACAATATTTACAAACTTTCCCAAAAGTAACAAAAGCAAGAATTTTGAAAATTTTGAAGTATACCTATCCGCCTTGACTCGCAATAGATGAAGTATCAAGTTGGCATCGTGTGAAAAGTTGAAAATGCGACTAAGTTCACAATTGCGATTCGTACGGTTAAGCCGTACGGCCATAATGGCAATAATACCAAGAAGCAACACAAAATGTGTATATACGTTTACGGTCAGTGAGCCTGTCATCTCAACATTTGTGCCTCTTTGCAAGGGCACTGTAAACCCAATAAATAAAGCAGCTGCGGACATAGCATGGAGCTAAGGCCTTAAACTATACGGATACGTACAATTTGGATTAGGCAAATCAATTTTATAAAGATATGAATGAAGATAGGAGCACTCTGATGTCTGTCAATTCTCCCGAGCTCCATGTAGGCTGAGCAACGTGGGCGGTGCGTTAGATTAAAAGCGCTTTTTTCAAATCCTTTACTTTCAGCTATCCGAATGGACAGCTCATAGCTCAGCTCAGATGAGTCATTTGATAAATGGCAGTCATATGCCCAATGACACGTACCTTTCTTGGTCATTCTTGAAACAACGACCCTTAACAAGCAGCTCTGCTATAAGGATGCCCATTTTTTCTATTATTAATAATTTCTTTCGCTTACGAGAAAAAGTCCCATTGCTTCTGCTTCACCTGAATGAGTTTAAAAATAAGCTCACGTAATGGCAGAGAGCATTGATTCAGTTATTGTTGCAGTATTATCCTTACTAAGACTTGCTGCGGACGAACTCAGACTGCGCCTAATGCGTTTTGCCAATGTGTAAATTTTTTCTGGCAAGTTTTGCTTAAAAGTAGTCTACAATGCATTTGGCCCGCTGAAATGTCAACTCTGTCCCGCGGAAGGAAAAATGCAATAACGTCCGCGCCGATCGATGAAAGTTGCTTTTTTGTTCAGTTGCATCCATCATAAATAAGAAATGAATTCAGCGACATCTTACTGATTTTCTAATCCACTTATCCGCATGCCGCAAATGTATTAATAATGCAATGGGATTTCTGGGAACGAGCGCAGACGTTCAGTGCGTTGCCTGGACTACGGTCGTTTTAAATGCGTGTTACAAAAAGTTGACAAGAAGCGGGTACTTGAAGGCTTCTAAGCGTTTTCTGTAACCAGCCGCATAGTCCGTCCCTATGCTACTGCTTGATTACGCCCATGATCATCCGCAAAGCCAAAGCTCAAAAATGAGGCTTAGTCTAAGGAAAGCAGTTGGAGAGTTCCTGGAACGCCGCCAGGTTTAGCGGTAGCCAAGATTAATTCACCTTCAAAACAAAGTTTGCAAGGAGATGTGCAGTTCATGATGAATAGGGTTAACGGGAGCGGCTGACGTTGACGCAGATCA
>KN538375.1:1178507-1210965 GCA_000797535.1 Trichuris suis | reverse complement strand
CGTCAACGTGATCGATTCCTACCGTGCGGCAACGTGATCTGCGTCAAAGTAAACTGCACCCGGGTTAACTGATCACTCAGTTATGCTGGCGCTATTCACTGGCTGATTCATAGCTTTTGTTGCGCATACCGTACTATATTATTTTCAAGATAGCTCATTTTCAATGACGGATCAGGCGCAATCCAAAAGCTCCGAACTTCTCTAAATAAAAATTTTCTGTCCAACAAGAAAGCTGCCACGTTATAGGATGAAAGATAGCTCATTTTAGCCGATTAGCTATTCAAGTATAAATAATGACCCGCGTTCAGCGTGAAAAATAATGCATATCTTTTATGCATTGGCGCAATAGGTAAACAGCTGAATTAATAATACCTTGCTAAGAGAGAAAAAAATAAATATTGAACAGGGGCAAGCAGTGACAAATTTGGGCAAAAGCATTACCAATTTATTATAATTAAATTTCAATAGTTACGAATATAATGTGGGCAACAAGCAAGAGCGCTGATTTAGCTGGGACAAGTGAATAGCTGAATAACATTCTTTTGCGTGCCATAGACGCAATGATTAACGAAACATCTTCTTTCATGATTGCACTTCAATAGTCAGCATACTCTCTTAATCGTGGGAACTACTAATGACGAAGCAAAATTGCATGGCTGACTGACAGCTGAAAATCAGCGATAGGTCATGAATTGCACGAGCAGCTCTTAAGCTGCAGGCAGTCATGAGCTTTATTGTTGAGGCAAATGCACAACCAACAGGAAGTTACAAATATGGATTATCTCTCAGGGCAATTAGGCTTGCCTTTCAATAGGACGAATAAACACGCTAACGGTATGTCAAAGTCATGTGGAAGAATAGCACCTGAAAATCAAAAAGATTGCTGGTAGATTACGATATTGGAAAATGAATTGCACAGCGTTCAAGTTAAAGTGTTAAGCCGTCGACTTGTCACTGGTTAAGGTAGAATATGTCTGCAACTTTCAAATAATGCGTCTTGGCTTCATTGAACTGGAATTTTTGCCAAATGTTCCATAACAACAAATGATCAAACTGGTAATGTTAAATTTATCATGTAAAGCGGCAGGTGGAAACCAGTTCTGCATGGACTGGTACTCAACTGTTGCTATTAACAGTAAATCGCGATGTCTTTACGAAATTAGCTGTTTTGAAAATTTTGGATGGCTGCTTTGAAGAGCCAAACATTATATAGTAATAGAGAACTTATGGAATAATAAAGTCCTCCTGTCTTTGCTGCTCTCGTTAGCTATCCAACAACATTGCGAATGCACGCACACGTACAAATTGAAGGAAGAGAGCTACATACATTCTCAGCATGAAAACAACGGTTAACTTATTCCTTCGAATGTGGGCTTATATTCAGTATTCTATGCTACTGCGACTGCAGTCATTAAGCAGAAGTAAACATAGGTCATACTTGCTTGCATGCACTCGTATGGGCTCTTTTCCTTAACCTATTGAATGCTGATGGGAGTGTTATTCGCAGAACGAGGAAAACACGTCAGTCAAAGTAAGCTAACATTGAAAATGTAGTTTCTTTGTGCGAGTGGGTAGAATTTCATAATGGGATACGGATGAACAATCCATAGTAATTGCGTACGTGTATTAATGAAAGCGTAGCTTTCAGGACTGGATTAGCTATAGAGTGAGAGCCACTTTATGAATAAGAAGATAAAGGAGACTGCATAGGTACAACACAACGCAACTCTCAATGGGGAACCAACGCCATCAATTCAATTAAATGCTGCATCCTATCGTTCTATGGGATGCACCAAAATGGCGAACAGTTCTACCTGGCTTTTCATTATTTTTTAAAAAGCTCAGCAAAACCGGAAAGCCTCTCATGATTTATTTTGACATTTGCTAACTTTATTTACTTATTTCTTTTTTTGGACTTATTCTATTTACCATTACTTTGCCCATTTTCTTCCCATACGCTTTTCGTCTAAATTTTATTTTTTCATTCTTTCCTTCCCGCCTTATTTCAACAATAAGTTTCTTAAACACGTGCTTTAATTTCAAACTTCCGAATAGCCTCTCCGCTCGCTTTGAAATATTTCGTTTCGCCAGATTACGACGACCAACGTGCTTATGCTGACATTGCACGCAGCGCCGACGATGGGGCACGACTAGTCCAGAAAGTTAAGCGTCCATTAATAAAAGTATACATTTGCGACGGGTTGTTCATTTGTATCCCATTGTGAAGTTCGCTAAATTTTTAAAATTTCAAAAAGCATGTAAGTAGGCATAATGCCTACCTTTGCAGCTGAGAGCAAACTGGCTTAAGTTCAAAAGTTAATGTTCGCATTTTAAGAGGCAACGCAATGCGGAAAAATGTTCTTAATATTATTCCTACTTTTGAATTTGAACAGTTCCTTAACTTAAATAGCTCACCGCCTTCGTCGTTGCACAGCATGACGATAGGAACGCTTGGCAGTCTCCATGGAAAGACGGAGCTCAATAGTACGACTCGATTGAACGACGAGAAAAGCTTATGGCACTTTTCTAGCTGTTGAGTGAACCTGAACTTATTTGAAGAGACTAATGAAGTTCAAAGGCGTATTCACTTGCAATATCGACTACAATGGGATTGGCAGAATGGACTCTTCTGTTAGCCTAAGCGGACAGCAACTTTTTGTGGCGTGTTGATTTCGTCAGCTGCCTATGATCCTATTATGCCTGATAGGACATTGCTTTGAGGTAGTGTTGGAAAATCAGTCGCCACGAAAAGAAACTAATTAGATCATCCAGGATGAGCTGCACTTAATGAATCGCTCAAGAAAGAGGGCTGCTGTTCCAACAATGGTCGTTCCGTCACGGATGACCAGTCATCACAATACCGCGACAATAATACATCATTAACGAAACGCTATCAGTTCATTGCATAGCTTAAAGGTGCCCTATGTTTTCGTTCCTTCTTAGGCCTTTTGATGTCAACACCTTTCTCTGCTTAGTATGCCCAAGTTAGGGTCGATAAAAGACTCATGCAAAGGGGGTGGCGTTTGTCGTCAGAATTCCAAGCGCGTCTTTGCCTACACGTTGAAGAGACAAATAAAGCACGTACAACGCTTGAACAAAGCTGTCACTTTCATTAAGCAGACTCTATTTTGACTTGCCCTTAGAAGGCGCTGATGTACTTCAGGTGCGCATAAAAATAGTATCTACCTGCTGATGCTCGGCGTTATACGTATGAGAACCACTGGTTCGCGTCGCCTGTCGCCGTAGCGCGACGAATTGACGGACAGGTCAAAAGAAGAATGTCTTGTATGCAGGAAGGGCACTTTTCGACGAAGCATGGTCACTTCTTATGCAAATGACTTGCCTTAGACAGCGTAGGCTGCTTTTCTAAGTATCGCCAGTGTGACAAATGCCTTTTCAGACAGACCATCATTGTTGATGGACAAGCTTTCGTGTCCAGTATGGCATGCTAACATGGTGCAGTTAAAGGTGAAGATTGTTCAACAGAGTTGGTCGCATCGTGAACAAAGCGTTCAGCCTAATGGCCGAACGGTCAGCTAATCCATGGTCCTACTATTGTGTCACCGACGATGAAGTCTTATTCCGCTTCTTGTCGTAAGCAGAGCTACGTGCCTAAAATTGCCTATTGGCTATTTAGAGAATTTCAAAGATTTCGTAGACGCATGAAAAATGCAACTTTATTTAAAAATTAATCTTCCGCAAAGCCGGCCGGGACTGACAGCTAAGTATTAATAGAAATTAACGAAGAGCAATCTAATGCAGCGAATTGAGCATGTTTGAAAAGTTCATACATAACTCACATCAGCGACGATTAAAGCGGCTTACGCCCTTCCGATTTGGTTGCCGCTCAGCGAGCTAAGAAAAGAGAAGTTTTTTACTAAACGCCAGTTAGGCCAAACGCCAACCATAAGAGGAGCTTTCAAATAAACCTACCGCTAAATGTTCAAAGAAGAAATTGCCTGGCGAAGGACCGTGGAAAGAAGGACATAAGTTTGAATGTCCTTGCTGCCGATACGCGTTCGAGCCTGTTACGTCAGCCAGTAAAACTTGCGAACTCAGGTCGTTGGCAATTTACAAAGGTAGTTCGCCATTTCGCTGCGTCAACAAATAGTGAACAATAGAATCGTCTGTGTTCGTTTACAACCATGAAAGGGCGAGTCAACGGGGAACCGACAGTTGGTGGTTGCACGAGCGACTTGTTGACTTTCATCTATTCCTACCTGCCAGCGGAACAACGATTATTCTTGAAAAGTGGGTGACAAGGCGTTGTGGGCACACTTTCAACGTTTTTGTCACCTACGTCGCCCGCGCATAGGCCTGAATTCAAATAACGTTGAACCCTGACTCGGCTTTCACGTTTTTGGGGAAAACTCATTTTACATTATTCAACTAAACGCAGTCGGAACAAATGAAGCCACTAATGCGCTCAATTGAAAGCGCATTCCTGAAAGTGAACTTCACGTCAATAATTCCCTGTTCCAGCTGACGAGCGCGTCCAAGGAAAGCATTTTCCAACAAAAGTCAACTTAAGCTCATTGGGGGATCATCTAATGCACGACCGGCCAGCGTTTGTCCGGTTAACATTGCTAGGACAGCGCATTTACAAGCTGGTGTCATATTTATTCGTAATATACTCATCAATAACTGGTTACATCGTGTCGTCATGCCACTAATTCAACTTTCAGCAATTTGTCGTCATTACCATTTTTGGCTATGTGTAAGTTCAACTAAAATATTACCACTCATCCAGAGTATTAATAGTTTTGAACTTTTCCTTAGAAGCGCAAAATTAATTGTCATCTCACTCGCCGCTTATAATTTGAATAATTCAACAGAAGTGGCTTCAACTTGCCTGATAAGCGGAAAGTCAAAAAATGCTCCTGCGAGCTGCGCGGGCTGCTTTATGCTAATTTCAAAAAATAATTCGCTGTGGTTAACAAGTTGGCAGTGTTCTTCTTAATTTGCCTCCATAAAGTGGCCTTATGGACCCGATTTCGAGTAGTTTGGACAGTTTCTAAAAAAAGGCGGTTATTGCGGTTGGAAGGCTAATTTGTTTTGTCTGCAAATAATTGCCACCCTAATTTGTTAAACCAAAAAGAATAGAGAGGCGAACTGAAGGAACGCTGCCGAAATTGCCGCTCGTTGTCCAAGCAGTCCAAAGTGACATAAGACAATCACCGGATATATTGCGAGCATTTCATTCATTCTCCTAAGGTAGACAGGTGCTCCTACGTTGGCATGCATTCTTCCATTCATAGTCAATTTAATCAATTAATTCATGTATATGGCGTTATGGCATCGATTTGTCACACGATCTTGAATTCAGTCGTCAATTCACTGTCCAACTGCTTGGTCGGTTAGGATGTTTTTCAAATGTTTAAAATATTGTTCCTTAGTAAGCACTCTATCCCGATGAGCGTCAATGAACTTATCACAGTTCAACTCACAGACAGTTTTCTTTATCAGCAGTACGTTCATTTCAAAGGTGATTACCATAATTCATATAGGCAGAAAGTGAATCACACGGGAGACAGCGGATAAGTGTAGAAAACAATCAGAAGCGCAACTTGAAATATGGATGCATAAGCTGTTCTACCTCAAGTTGGCGATTAGAAAATATGTAATGAGTTCAAGCATAGCAAAGGAGCTTTCCAGAAATGCCATCTACGCCAGAGTATTGGAACTGAATAAGATTGGTATTAGATTGCCTTATGCGTACTGTTACGGAAACCAACCCGTTCGTTTTTCACAAAGATTTCATTGAGTTGCTAAAGAAGTTCAGGAGAAACGAGGGCAAAGTTCAAAATGCGGAATTTCCCTCTCCTTTTATTCATAACCAATATGCGCTCATTTGTCCATTGTTCATTCGAGCATAACGTCTATTCGGGCTATCCTTTCTGTCAATACGAATAACGCAGGACGATTATTCATCCTGAGCATACTTTTAGAACTTTCTTGACTTCAGCGATCGTTTCATTCACCGGCTAACCGGCTTTGCTTTGCAAATGCGAAAATACTTTTTATGGCACACAAAGGTCGTTGGGAGAGTTCTAAGCTTAAAAAGGAACTAAAGAGATCAGGCTCATTTGCAGAAAATTTTCATAACTTGCAACTGCCATAGTTCCGTCAGCCTAATAGCGCAAATATTCCTCGCGATGGTCCGTCAAGCTTTTGCTGCGCCTTGTGCGCAATGGGAATTGACGCTGTAGACTTTTTTAGGCAGCGTGGGCGTTGCTGTAGCAGTTGGCCAATATGTCCGCGCGAAAAAGATGAAGACGCGGCCAGCTGCTTGGCCATTTAAAACAAGAAAAATGGACAGACCGCCCACGTCGATAAAGCTGCAGACTTAAATTTATTTTTGCAAAAAAAAACCGAGCAAAAAAAAAAATAAAACAGCGGCGACCTTTGAAGATAGCGCGACCTTGAGACAGTCGGCCGAACACCAGATGGGCTGACGTCCCGGAGGAGATTGTCTCGTCTCGATGAAACAGCAGAAATTCGGCTGAAAAAGACGCGAGAAAAAAAATTACACATCAGCGAGCTTGAAGCCATAACTGGAAAATATCATAAACACGCTATGCTACTTTTGGCGCATAATAATACGTTCATTCCCTTGCGATGGTTTCAAAAAGGTAGAGGATGAAGGAAAGTTTACCTCGTAAAGAAAATTCGCGGGAATTTATCAATGGAAGCTGTTCACGTAACTTTTGGAGTTATACGAAAGCTGTGGAATTATTTTCTCAGCGAATCTGCAGTTTATAAATTTAACTATAAACTCTTTTTTTCCCACAATCCACAAGTTTGAAAAAAAAAACAGATTCTTAAAAAAATCGTGAACTGCTGTTCGCTAGGAAACGTTTCTGGATATTGGAAAAGGAAAGTGTACAATTGTTTGAATGATGAAGCCGCGCTGATTGCTGGATTAAAGTGCGTACGGTAATGTTGTTTTGAATGGAGATAAGCTTTGCGTTAACAAAAGCTGCGAGATGAAGAATTGCAGGATTTCAGTTTGCATCCCTAAATAAAATAAAGTACATTTATCGGAATTGGCAGTTGCGCAACGCTGCTTCTTTTGTCGTTCAAAAATTTGAACTAATTACGATAGAAATACTTATACATAGCTCTTCTTAACCAGTGCGTAACTTTGTACTTTTATCTCATTATTTTGTTCGTTTGCACGCGGGTTTTCCGCAACGTAAAATTCGGCAAGAGGAAAGAATTTAGCAGCTTAAAAAGTCATATGAGCTTTTGCTATTAACTGCACAGAAAATTTCGGCTCTTGTTTGAAATGGTTAACAGTATCGGTTTGTAAATGTCGCTTTTTCAGAGGCTTACAAGCGCTGTCAGTTTTAAAAATTTTAAACTTCGATTTAAAATTTAAAAACTACAGTGCTAAATGATGGTTAGGTACAGATGCTTAGTAAAGCCTCAGCGCTCATCTCTTTTGATTTTGCAGATTAGAAAATTCAACCTTTTGCAGTACTGTCGCAAACGCTTGGAAAAAGATAATTTATTTTTATTAGTACGTGCAGTTTACACTGATACTGCGCATTGAGCTCTGCCTCTGAAGGAGTTTAAAATTTTGAATTTTCGAACCAACAACAACCGTCGCAGTTTTCTCGTTCAGACGTAAATAGCCTCGCCAACTCTTTGCGGCAATTGTTATTCTCGGAAGGCATTGCAGCAATGAAATTTTCGAAAATGTTCCCATTCACTAGTTTGCCGCTGACCTTGACCAGACGGTACGATGACGTTCATGCAAATATTTGCGGTAGACAGTTGGGGCAATCTTGCCAGTGGTCATTCGCTCGCCATAACAAAGTTATCGATTAGAGGCCAACATTTACAATGACAAAAATTTGCATAAACATGCTTCCAATGAGGCTGATTCGGCCATTCCATTGCAACGGGGAAGTAAAAGATGGCAATGATTCTCTGTTGGCCTATTTCATAGGGGAAAGCTCATAGTCGCTTATCTCGAATACATAATTTCCATGATTATTCTGTTCTCGCAACGTTGTGCTATCGTTGATAAAGCAAAGTTAATAGATCGATAAAAGTTGACTTCATCTAAGGACTTTGACCGTTCTCTCTTTCAGCAAATAACAGGAAAAGACCCTGCTGGATTGACTGCGTTGCCGGATAGCAGCTGGTCAACCGATTTGTCTACAACGGAAAGTAAACAGGAGAGCGCATGTGCGGTCCACGGTCAACTGGTCAACAGACCGACAAAAGTGCGTGCACAATGGAGCAGGTGCCAGTTTGGGCGGCACCTGTGAGTGACCGAAAGAAGCGTCGGCGAATTGATGCCACGTTGCTTTGCCGCGGGGGACAGCTTTGGCCAATCGCGGGGGCCCAATTAAATAGTGGCCCAGAAACAAGGAGCCGCCTGCCTCGCCGGGACGCCACGTGGCGATCCGCTAAGCGGCCATTGTTTTTATCCGGGTCAAGTGTGGCCGACTGATTGACGTGACCGGGTCTGATGCGCGAGACAACGCCGGCCCCAGTTCCTGACGATATGGGCACAGAGGTTGATCGACCTGGTCGGCGCTGCCCTATGGTAAACCTGTTTGCGCTCAAGGTCACTGCTAGCGTAGCGCACGTCAACCATACCTGCCCATTGTCAACATAGCCTCAGTGGTCGCTTCGCCTGTAGGGGCCGTTTTCGCGTAGTGCCTTGGCCCCAGCTCTTGCATGCGCACGAAAGCTTATCTCCATGTGACCGCCATAGTCAAACCGCCGCCGCACCGTCACCACTACAACCGTCGCGACCAGATAACGTCTACGGGTCACGCCGGAGCGTCAGTATTCGTTGCTTCGGCTCATCGTCAGTGCGTTGGCTCCACTTGACCATGGAAGGTTATGTCTATGTGCGATCGTTCGAAACCATGCCTGAACTGGAGGACTACATCAAAACTGTTAACGTGGGCGTCAAGGATAGAAGTACGTTCAAAAGCGGCTTACGCATTCGCTATCGTTGCAAGGAGCGACGCAAGTTTCCCGAATGTGGTATTCAGTTTGCGGCGAAAGTTCATGCCAAGACCTCGATCATCACGCTGTACAGGAAAGGGGAGCACAAGCACGATCGACGCTTGAAAACAAGCCGGCCTCCTTCGCCTGTCCGTGAACGCGTCAAGATGTACCTCTCCTTGGGTCTAACACCAAAGCAGGTGAAGCGAGCATTGGAAACCCAAGGAGTAGACTTACCGTCGCCACGGAAGTTCCGAAGCCTTATCGCTTACTACAAGAGCAAAAGGTCGGCCGCCTGTGGCAGTGCTTTCATAACGAAGCGACAGAAGGGTCGAGAACAGGAAACGGAACAGAAAGAGCATCCAACGCAGGGTTCCAGTTCGCAGAACAATCCTGCGGGAACGTCTTCCTCAGAGAGTGCGGTCGATTATCCTCCCTCCAGTCCGGACGAGACGACTCCGATTAGCTTCGTCCTACCGTCGGCTCCTCCCCAGACGTCCCTGCTTGGCGAAGGTGTTTCATCCAACCAGTTGAACAACAACGATACCTTGCGTAGCGAACGATCATCGCTGATGTCTTCATGGAAACCATCTTCGGCTGGCCCCAGTGATAACGCTGCTTGTGTGATGAAGTTTCCATTGCTGAGCAGTGACCATTGAAACTTATTCCGACACTACATGGCGCCTTGATATGACTATACGGCTTTCTTACCTTTCGTCTGGTCGTAATCTTCTTTTTGTTTGACGAATAAACATTTCATGCTCTCCTCGCCGTTGCGCGTTAAAGCCCGCGTCCATATCTGCTTTGCCGTTGGCATTTGGCGCGTAAATCAGCTACGTGGACAGTGATGCTCAGGTTAACAACATTTTGAAATTCAAAAATTCAAATTTTGTTTCTCGAAATCAAGTCCGCTTTGGAACCCTATAAATCATAGAAGCACGGTAGAGCTCTTTTCCTAAGTAACAACTTGATGCAACCGACATAGACTGCTCAAAAGTTGCAAACCGCTCACGGAGACGGAGTTGGTTTTCAGTTGTGAAATTTCGTCCGCTCGCATGCTTAGGCAAAGAAAATTACTCACACTTGTTAGTATGTATTAATCGAAAACATGGATGTCCTCCAAGAGCAAACTTGTGCTGTACTATGCAGGGGCCTTACGATGGACAATGAACAATATACACATAAACGCTAAGCTATGCCGAATGGAACAGCGCTTCTCGTATATGCAGCTTATCTAGCTCAAGCTAGCTTCCTGCTTGGATGGTATGATGAAAATAGCAAAGTATTATTTTTTGATTTCATCTACGATTGGAAATAACCTCAGCCTGTAAAATTAGAAAATTTGACCCTCGCAAAGTAGTGCGGCAGTGTACCACTTCAGTGAGATCGAATAAACTGACACAATTTTGCCCACTGCTTTTTGTCGTAAGACTATAGGCTCAGTCTGGCAAAACCATCCATCTTTTGTTTTGTTTATTTGCCCTGAGGGTAATTTCTTAAAATTCTGGACGCAGTCCTACCCTCCCATATGTTTTTTCGATTATCGTTATCTGACGTTCGTGCTCTTGAGTAGGCTGCGTAAATCATCCAAGAAGTGACGCTGCTCTACCATAATGGATCCATGTAGAGCGAAACGAACGAATCAATATTGATATGATCACAGTAGCAAGAAAATGGCCAAAGTAATGCTTACAATTAGGGAATAATATGCCTGTTGAATTCTTCCGGATTTAATACGCGTGTAAGAAGTTTGAAATTCAACTGACACTTGCAAATCATTCATTCCCTTTTAATGCGCGTCCAACAGGGAAGAGCAAATAACACTTCTAGAGTCTCGCTGACGAATGAATATTCAATTTCCAACACTCACAACTCATTCTTGTTCTCATTTTCAAGTTGGCGGGAAAAATAAATTGCTGCTTCAAAAACCTTCAATAGTGAAGCATTTGAACTAATAAGAAAAGAACATTTGCTTTATTATTTGCAGTAGAGAGCCAAATACGATGTTGAAAAACGTAATGTCTCTCGTTGTTCAACAGGTGGAATCTGTAATCCTCATGAAAACTAAATGCAACGTCTAAGGTGCTTAAACAGTTTCACGTCAAGTCTCCGCCTGCTGAGATAAAAATTACTGAACTTTACCATCGCTAGGAATGTTACAACGCTGTCAGGTAAAGAGAGAAATGAGTCACCTTATGAGTCTCAGTCGTACTCTTCCTACCAAATGCGCCCTGGAAAGTGACATACCTTCCTATGATCAAACTTCACGAGTTTATTCCACAGCAAAACATAGAAGCGCTATAAATCATAAATTTAGAAAGCAGCCAATATCAGTTAGGCACCAGAAACTATGCCGCAACAATTGATAGCGAAAACATTACTTATAATTTCGTGAAAGTAAATAACACGCTACAACTTATGTATATAAAGTCCCTAGAAGAAAATGATTTTACAAACTGACTGTCATATATCAGCGCATGACAGCAGAGACAGAAAACGGGCTGTCTGGTCAAATTTAAAACTATTGTACCTGCAAATTAGACTTTTGTAGCGGATAGTGTAAATTTTTCATAAGGAGAATCACAATTAATCCGCAAACCGTCGTCAGCGTAAATATAAAGTTAAATTGTGGGAAATGCGAAATGCATTGCCTTGTTATCTTTCTTACAGTATTCAAGCCAACAGCTATTTTACTAATAACTATGAAAGCTGAAACCATATCAGGCATAGCAAACTGCAGAACATCACATTGCAAACTCAGTTCGAGTTCGCTCCGAAGACGGAACTGGTACTGTGCGAAAGCTGCAATGATCATATTAAACTTAACGGTACACTGCCGTTTCCTTACTAATGAAGTATACTGCGTCGTTTGAAACTGTCCTATTTTCACCAACACTATCTCATAGCTATAAATCATTTGCGGGAATGCAAAAGGGGTTGATCTTTACCTTTTGCATAAATTACTCCTTATTCGGAGTAATGCTTCCAGTAACGTCTTGTTCCTTCTTTGTTCGTTCATACCAATAGGAAAAAGGTCAGAACTTGCGGCTAAAGACGCTGCTCTTTACTAATCAAGAGTTTTCGCCCTCTGGTTGCCTTCTGACTACTCCTGGGAGTGAGTAAACTCAAAACTTTCAATTGGAGGAAGCCTTAGCCATTTGTATGCGACAGCCTGAAAGGTGCCACGTAAATTGTGAGGGCGGACGTAAATGGCGCGCAATTTATATTTCTGGAAAAATAACTTTGTCGATTTGTACCGCGATAAGATGACTTTGGTCCTTGGAAGCCCGGTTCACAAGGTTCTTTAAAACGGTGCCCTGAATTGACATTGCCAGAATGCGTATGTCAACGTCCGGCAATGCCCGTCTTTCTTTGTTAAATATATATCAACGATAAGCGGTGGTGAACTAGAAAAGGATGTCAATTTCAGTACAACTGAAAATCGACCGGTTTACTCGAGGTTGCGGTTCGCATCAGCTGTCAAAGGAGATGAAAGAGGAACCGTTAAATCGATTAGGCTCAGAGAAGTTCGCCACGACCGCATAATTGGACAGCCAGTTCGCATATGCGTCCCCTTTTTTAAGATCAGACGAGAGAGAACAGTTTTTACGCACTTTTACCTAAAGTGGCTTTGATTCATTACGGTCCAACGCTTTGCAGGCGCTTAGAAAAATAACTAAGACAAGCGCAAGTAGTATAATGGAGCGGTTTGCTTCACAGCAATAAGTAGGAGAAACATGTTATGGCATTCATGATGGAATTTTGAGTTGTGAAAGAAAAAAGGATTCAATCGCCTCATGAACAGCGCGAAAGCTGTTCTATCCTTACTATTCAAATCCTAAGGATAGGAGTTTTGAGTCATAAGATAAAAGAAATCTCTTCTCAAACTTGGATAGACAGTGCTGCTCTAAACAAAATATTTATTTTACTTCAGAAATTTTTCTACTCCTCTTTTTGGTGAATTGCTGGAAAATAATTCAATTGTTTATCCTGAAAATCATTTATTCTGCCAATGCTTTTGTAATTCACCAACCAAAAGAAAAGTAGCTTAAACACGGCAAAGAGCGCGCTGCAATTTGTCAAACTTCTTTAGCTTCAGCTTTTGCTATTTTTTGTCGTTGCTGTCCTTTTATAGTTAGGTAGTTTCTAAACGTTTCAAACATTTGCGTAACTTGGAGAGTTCAGGTGGTAATTGCTAAATCAACAGAGAACGTTAAGCTTTGCGACAGTTTTGGTTTTAAAAAACGTCACCATTCCGGCTTAGGTGCAAAAGGAAACGCGCTGTAAGAACGAAGTAAGCTTAGTGCGCAATAGCATCGTGATAGCAACAGATGAATAAACATACGAACTCTTTTGCTTGTATAGGATGCAGTTTGTCAAGTATTAACCACAATTTAGGAAAAACTGATGAATTCAAATTTTTGAATGCAGCATAAGCGGAACTTTTTAGGATGCGTCAATACTTGGTTCACCTAAGCAAACTGAGATACAGAAACTTCTGTATGTTCATTTACGCTTAGTTTTTCTAGCAGCATTTATCTGCACGCATGTTTAGGCTTCCAGCTGGCTACTTTTTGATTGTTCAGCCACGGCGCTTCAGATTCCAACAGAACAATGACCATAGCTGAAACTAACACGGAAGATGACTTTAAATTCTTTAGATACCGTTCCATCGTCGCAACCAGAGTTTTAGGATATATGACCTTGACAAGCGGAAATGAATTCGTTCCTGAATGAAACATACAGATTATAGTACGCCTCATTTGCGGAATATTGGTTTTTCATTGTTATTTATGCAAGGATAGTTGTTTTTATTAAAGTCCAAGAATACACGGAGTTTTCGGGATATCCGAACAAGAAGCCGTCTCGTTTCCGCGCGGTTCGTGAAAATAAGTGCTCTAAATAAAAATCTTATGTTCGTATTTATTTGGAAAACTATTCTGTTGTTGTTTTGATGAATTGCTTGGAAATAATTTAGTCGCGCTGAGGACGGGAAGAGTTGTTGTCCCGAAAGCAACGCGTATCTTTGGCATTGATAAATCTCTATATAAGCATCGGTAAAATTCGGAAAGGTCGTTAGAAAATGTTACATTCTCAACAGTACTGCTTTAACGAAATTTATGTTTGTCAAATGTTGACGCGCTGAAAAGCTGTTATAATAAATAGTAAAAATCAATATATAAACGTGCAATCAAAGCGCTGTTTTTCTAGTCAAACTGTTGCTGCTTTATGGAAGGATGAATCGTAAAATTTAAATTTTGAAGCAGAATGCCGATCTTCAGCCGGCAGAAACTTAGTAAAATAGTATAATTAACAGGTGAAAGCTGCGATGGCGGTTTAGCGCAACTATTCTGTAAATCCTTCATATCTATTACCAAAGCGTCTCCGCCATCAGTGACTTATAAAGGAAGTGGGAACTTTGGCGTTTAAAACACTGCCGCATTCTCACTTTCCCGCAACGTTGGGGAACCAACGGGATTGTTCGGAGAAATTCCCCAAACCCTGAAGGTTTGTTGATGCAAAGCATCGGCGCAATTTAATCATTCATTGGAAAGGGCCGTTAGCTACGCCTTTCGTCGTTCAAAAACGAACGTTCCGTGAATTGATGAAGCTTATATGATTCGATTCCTCTTAGCAGCGTTTGTTGGTTTAAACTTGCTCAATCGTAGGTTGCAGTTTCCAATGCTTTAAGCACAAATAAGCTGTCCGCATCCGCTAAGCAGCGACCAACTCTACGCGGGTCTATCCGCTGCACTCTGACAATAAACGTAATTGCGAATAATAAAATTTTCGCTGCTAGGAAATTTTTCGTGTTGCCTCAATGAATTTTTCGATCGGCGAAAATTTGCACAGCGCAAAACGCAAGCACCGACGAAATATTGAGCGTCTTGAAGCGAAGCTTCAAGATTTGATGCTTAGGTTTCATCGAATACAGTAAGAAAGATGAGATTGATACCGTAATGAGGTGAGACGCAATGTTCGTTTGCCACGTTCCTTCTTCGGAAGGCGGATCCAAGACGTTGGCTGTTCGCATGGATGTTAAAAGACGCATCGTTAGACCGGTGGGCGACCACTTTGGTCTAACCAACGGCGACAACGCCGCGTTGTCACGATGGACGTTGTCACCGCGTCGTGTGGACGATTCATTTCCTTCGTCGACCAGTCTGAGCGAGTTGGCCCATCGTGAATACCTGGCAGCCGACTATGACGCAGCCGAACGTCATTGCATGCAACTTTGGCGCCAGGATCCCACCAACATAAGCGTCTTGCTGCTCTTATCCTCCGTACACTTTCAATGCCGTCGATTGGACAGGTATGCTCTTTCTATTTTGCATGCTTGCCCTTAACGTTGGCGGGGGTGTTCCCAGGGGTGCTACTCCATAAGTTTGCTTTCGTTTTGGCCCTTAGCCAGCGTTGGTTAGGGGCTGCTTGGATGAGTCGATCGTTCTCTCTTGCCGTAGCCGTTGTCCAGATTTCTGTTGAAAGCGTGTCAAGGTCGCGGCAGCTGCCCTCCGATCGTCCATGTTTGCTTGAACAGTTTTGCCCCATTGCTTATTTTTGCCAATGGGCAAAGAAAGTCTTCATTTTTCAGATCTGCCCAGTTTTGTGCTATGGCCATCAAGGCTAACCCGCTTTGCGCCGAAGCGTACAGTAACCTAGGCAACGTTTACAAGGAGCGTAATCAGCTGGTCGAGGCCGTGGAGAACTACAGACACGCAGTACGCTTAAAGCCGGATTTCATCGACGGATATATCAACTTGGCCGCCGCCCTGGTATCCAGTGGTCAGCTAGAGCAAGCCGTACAAGCCTACGTAACGGCGCTTCACTATGGACCTGTAAGAAGGAGAAATAATTGGTCAATTTCCGTTTTTGGGCATAGCATTTTTTTTTTCAGGATCTTTACTGCGTACGAAGCGATCTAGGAAATCTTTTGAAAGTGATGGGTAGATATGATGAGGCTAAAGTGAGTAGCGTGGTAGTCCTATCCCGGGGCTGCATTCGTCGTCCGTGCTTTTTACCATGTCGCGCCCCTTAGTTTTGGGGTTCCTGGACTTTGGCACGCGCCCATGGTCGGAAATTTTTGGAAACTGTTGCCGCTCAGTGTAGTAGAGAAAGTGCTGCCGTGTGTTTCTCTCTTTTGCATGCGCGTTGATCCTTCGACCCTACGGGTGACGATAGCTTCCCTGGGCGCGTGCCGTTGAGAGGAGGTTCTGTTCCACTTGACCATAGTTCCATTTGGTCTGGTCTCCACGGTGTGAAGTTTGTGTGCAGTGTGACACTTAGGCTAGTGGGTGTCTCGCGGCAAGCGGCAGATCAAGATTGCTGCTTCCTTTTCCAGCCACAGGTTTAGGTTGGCAAGAAGCGATGGTCACCCTTTTCTACGCACCCTTAGGTGCGCGAATTGCCATTCAATTGGTGTTCTACTGTTCAAAAGCGACGACGTTGCTTTGTTGAAGACTCATAATGGTATTCCTTTTTTACCAGTAGCCAGTGTAGCTATGGTATCTATGTAAGATGATGGAAAAGGCCAACGGAGAGCGCACAGCTACCCGAAGTGTCCGGTCCGAGTCTACCTCCAACCTCGGTATGATAGTGTACGAAGTAACTGATCGATTTTGCCATTACTTTTATTGAATTTAACTTTCTTCAAACCATTAATATTGTGTGCGATCTTTTCCGCTGAATTTTGGCTGGCGGCGCGTGGCGTCCGCGGTGTGCATGCGACCCGCGTGTTGTGTGTGTGATAGTTAGGCTATTTCCAACTTTCTTGAAAAACCATCCTGCGGGTGCTGTGGCTGTGAGAGTGCAGTTTTGCGCAGCGCGGCAAGCGGCAAGGCAAAATGCGAAATGCGGCAAGGCGGCACGTTTAAAAAAGAATTTAATTCAAATTTTTAAATTTTTAAATTTCACATTTTTCCCAATTCGCCAAGGCGCGCTCTCTTACTTCATTGTTCTCTTTCGTTTCGGCAGGCTTGCTACCTGAAGGCCATCGATACGCAGCCAAATTTTGCCGTCGCCTGGAGCAATCTCGGCTGCGTCTTCAACGCGCAAGGTGAAATATGGTTGGCCATTCACCACTTTGAAAAGGCAGTTCAATTGGATCCCAACTTTCTGGACGCCTACATCAATTTGGGCAACGTGCTTAAGGAGGCGAGAATTTTTGAAAGGTGCGTCCGCTTTTGTTGTTTCCCGACGCGTTGGCAAGAAATATAGTTTTTCCCAAATTTGGCAGCTATCTGCTCCATCGACTTCACGCTAGCGTAGTTGACGCTCCCTTAGTCGTGGCAAGACGCGCGCGTCCTGTTCTTTTTCCCCAAATTGGACAAGCGTCTTGTCAACCGTCAGTCCCGGGGCAGAATTGTTCTTCGCCATCCGAGTAGTGCCAATGAGAAATGCGCTCAGGGTGCCCCTTTCCGGCAAGCTGATTTGCGTAAGCGTCAAAGCTTTCCCTCTTTGATTAGGCGAGACAGCGGTTTCAACATAAGACTCATTCCGCCGTTTATGGGACTTCTCTTTATCAGAGGTTGTTAGTACAGTTGTTTCATTAATGGGTTTGGGTTGAGAAACGCCTACTCGCGTTGCCCCGTTCAAAAATTTCCATAAATGAAATTTGGAAATAGTGATGACTTTTTTTTGGCTGTTACGTTGAACGCGCAAAGCAGAAGTTAGCCTTTTTTTGATCGACTTGAGCTTACGGGCGCTGTACGTTTTGGCTGGCGCAGTCTCTCCGCGCGTCATTCATCTCAGCTTTGCAACTTTCCAAGCTCTGAATGACTTGGCAAGCGCCAGCGTGCCGATTTCGCGATTCATTGGAAGTTTTGAATAAATGTGCGCTTCCCATTAGGTCGTGCCTATCCCATTACGAAATGACGTAGCGGTCGGTGAGCTCCTTTTTGTTCGCGGGCCGGTTTGTCATTTGCAATCCGGCTTCGGCGGCTGGCGCAAAGTTTTGTTTTGAATGACCACTTCGGCACAATGTTTGAACTTATGCCTGCGACAGTTAATGAGAGAAGCGTTCGAGAGTAGCTCGCATTTGCGGCTTTTGTAGTTTCAACGAAACCGAAGCCATTGCAGAGTCAACAATGGCCGCATGATGTCATCCGAAAAGCGGATGAATGAAAGATATCCTAAAATGGTCGCAATTTGGAGATGGCGCCGTTATGCCGTTTGAAATAGGGGCAGTTGTGTTTAGCAAGATTGATTCAAGCTTGTTTGCTTCTCAAACATATTGGCTTCCTTCAGAGCAATGCGATCCTTCTTTGATAGGTGCAAACAGCGCGTTGCGTATTGATTTTATTTCGTATTGCGTAGGTTCGATTTAAAATTTTGAATCCTAAAAGAGTCTTATATTTATCGTAAGATGATTGTAAGGCAGATACGAGCTTGCGCCAATTGGCATTAAGCCCGCAAGCGACTTTGATTGAGGGCAATGCTAATGCCTAAGGAAGCTGAGTCGTTGAAGTCTCCCATCCAACGATAGTATGTTAAAGAACGTGATTTCGTAAAGGTTGCGCAAGTCTTCATTTTCCTTCTACTGCAGCAGCCAGTTTATTTCAAATTTTCAAATTTTCATACAGTATGCTACCGTATAAAGAAAAATTAAGGTCCAATTCAAAAATCCTAACATGTTTGCGCAAATAAGGCGCCATTATTGATTTATTGTACTTTTCCGATTTCGGTCGAACCGTAGATTACATTTTGCTTGTATTGTTAAAGCAGTAGGAACTTTCAAATCAAAGCGTCAGCTTATTATCGCTTTCGAAACAGTTTAAGCATTGCCGGACGTGCTTGTCACGCATGCGATTAATAGATAAGGGCAATTAGATCACTTTTCGAAACATTCATGCTTGCTGCAGTGACGCAAGCATGAATATTTCGAAAATGCTGACGTAGCAAAGCGTCACTGTTCAAAAACGTCATTAGCATAATTTTGGGTCGGTGTGAATGAGAGCTGTGGCTCCTTGTCTGTCATCAATTGAGCTTTACACTTTTCTTCGTTGGAGAGACTCGAAGAATGTTTGATGGATGATTGTTTGTATCACTATATTTTCAGGGCGTCCGCTGCGTACCTTAGGGCGCTTGCTCTGAATCCATCGCATGCCATCGTTCACGGCAATCTTGCGTGCGTCTATTACGAACAGGGGTAAAGCTCTCTTAGTATCTGACTGAAGTTTTCGAAGGGCGTCCTTTTTCTAACAGGCTTATCGACCTGGCAATCGACACGTACAAAAGAGCTATAGAGTTGCAGCCTCACTTTCCGGACGCCTATTGCAACCTCGCTAATGCGCTTAAGGAAAAAAGTCTCGTCTCTGAGGCTGAAGAGTGCTACAATACTGCGCTGACATTGTGCCCGCAGCATGCGGACTCGTTGAACAATTTGGCCAACATTAAGCGCGAACAAGGATTGATCGAAGAGGCAACTAGGTTGTACATCAGTGCATTGGAGGTGCGAAGGAATGTTGCTTGTAAATTTCGTTACTGCAATTTTCCTCGCGTCGTAGATATATCCGGAATTTGCGGCGGCCCATTCAAATTTGGCCAGCATTTTGCAGCAGCAGGGTCGGCTGACCGAAGCGCTTGTCCACTACAAGGAAGCAATAAGGATAGCGCCCACGTTTGCCGATGCCTATTCGAACATGGGCAACACGCTGAAAGAGATGAATGACATTCAAGGTGCTCTGCAGTGTTACACAAGAGCAATACAGATCAATCCTGCTTTTGCCGACGCTCATAGCAACTTGGCTTCCATCCACAAGGTACGCACCCTTGTTTTTGCCTTGCTGACGGATTGCAGCGTTTTGATTGGCGCTTTTGTTTTTAGGATTCGGGAAATATACCGGAAGCAATTCAGTCCTACAAGACGGCGCTGAAGTTGAAGCCCGACTTTCCGGACGCCTTTTGCAATTTGTCCCACTGTCTATTGGTCAGCTGTCCGCTTTTGCAGCAGCGCGTAGGATGAATGTTGAATTGGTTGTTGTTTAGGTTATTTGCGATTGGACTGACTACGAGAGTAGAACGCAGAAGATATTGAGCATAGTGGAAGATCAGTTGCACAGGAATCGCCTACCGTCGGTTCATCCGCACCACTCGATGCTTTATCCATTGACCCACGAGCAGCGGAAGGGAATTGCCGCTAGGCATGCTCAGCTTTGCTTGGAAAAGGTCAGCGTTCTTCACAAGGCGCCCTATCAGCATCCGAAGACTTTGTCGCCCAATGGTCGTCTCAGGGTTGGCTATGTGTCCTCCGACTTTGGCAATCATCCGACAAGCCACTTGATGCAATCCGTACCGGGCATGCACGATCGAAGCAGAGTGGAAATCTTTTGCTATGCTCTCAGCGCCGACGACAACACGAACTTTCGGCAGAAGGTCAGCTCAACATCTGAGCACTTTGTCGATCTGTCGCAAACGTTGGACAACGGCAAAGCTGCCGACCGAATTGCGGCCGATCGGATACACATTTTGGTCAACATGAATGGCTACACAAAAGGGGCGCGCAACGAGATCTTTGCCCTTCGACCGGCGCCCATACAGGTTCGATCCGTTTTCTTTTGAGCGAGAACTTTCTTACGGTAGTTTGTTTTCTCGATTTTCAGGTTATGTGGTTGGGCTATCCGGGCACCAGCGGCGCCTCCTTTATGGACTACATAATTACCGACGAGTCAACGTCGCCGTTGTCGCTGGCGCACGCGTACAGCGAAAAGTTGGCCTACATGCCGCACACGTTTTTCATCGGCGACCATATGCAAATGTTTCCCCATCTGAGCGAGCGAGCAATTTTGAAAGGCAAGGACAAACCGTTGGATCTGCGCAAGGACAACGTCACCGTTGTCAACGGAACCAACCTGCAGCCCATTATGTCAAAGGTGGACGTGAAGGTAACGAATTTTAAAAAAGGAAGTTTTTTTTACTTTGCCAATTTTGTTCAATACGTTTAGGCGCTGGTTCGCGAGGCGGAAGTTGTCCACGGACCGGAAAAAGAGGTCAAGGTTACCGAGGTGGTTGTTCCGGTTTTGGAAATTTCCACAACCGCCGCCGTCGAGACTATGGTGTCCACTGGTCAGGTGCAAACGTCCGTTGAAGGAGTGCCTGTCCAGAATGGAGTCACGGCGTTGACTCAGGTGCGTTTCGACGCCATCGTGTATTGTATTGTCTTCATCTTGGCTTGAGACAGACGCACATCAAGGCTGCAACGGGCGAGGAAGTGCCGCAGACCATTTTGATCACCAGCAGACACCAGTACGGTTTGCCCGAAGAGGCGGTCGTCTATTGCAACTTCAATCAGATGTACAAGGTCGATCCGCCTACGTTGAAAATGTGGTGCGAGGTACATGAATTCGCTGCTCTTGATAAGCGCCGTTTTTGTTTATTTTTCCATTTGTTTCAGATATTGACTCGCGTACCGAATAGCGTCCTTTGGTTGCTTCGATTTCCCGCCCACGCGGAGCATAACGTTTTGAAATTTTGCGAAAAGGAAGGCGTCGATCCGAAGCGAGTGAAGTTCAGCAACGTAGCCGCCAAGGAGGAGCACGTCAGGCGTGGTCAACTGGCTGACATTGGTCTTGACTCTCCTTTATGCAATGGACATACGACCGGTATGGACATGCTGTGGGCAGGCACGCCAATGGTTACTTTGCCATGTGAGCATACGCATATGCAAATTTTCGAATGTTTAAATTTTTGAAAACAATTCTTTATAGTGGAGACGTTCGCTTCCCGGGTAGCGTCAAGCCAGTTGAACGCGTTGGGTTGTCCGGAGTTGGTCGCAAAATCCAGGGAAGACTACGTAGACATTGCTGTGCGCTTAGGCACCGATGTTGATTAGTAAGTAGACGCGCGCATTTAATTGATTTGCATATATGGTCACAATTGTTTAGCCTTCGAAGAATCAGGGCAAAAGTTTGGAAAGCTCGTACGACCACGACGCTCTTCGACGTGAAGCAGTATTGCGTTGACATGGAAAATTTGTACTTCAAAATGTGGCATCGCTACGAATCCGGCCTACCGCCTGACCATATTAGCTCGTAGCGACGTTGCCCATTGCCTTGGCGCTCGTACCTGCTCTCCTCGTATCCTTCTCACCCGCGTCCTACTCATACTCCGCGTGTGTTCGTCGCTTTTTCGTGCGAACTTATATAACGCCTCTTTCTATCGCTCCTTTTGCTTGGCTCTGCTGATTAGTGCATTCTTTTATCACCTCCTTTATACGTTCACGTAAGATGTTTTGTTTTTTGGTTGATTCGCAGTCGTTTATTATTCTTTTCGTAATCGAACAGTGTGTGCGTGAGAGACAGAGAGAAAGAAGAGTGCGTGGTTCGTCTTCCTCCCATTTTTCTTTTTCTTTCCCAACTGAGCAAGCCGGACGCTCTACCGACAATACAGTGTCCCGACAAGTTCGTTCCTTTTTTAACGTTTCTTTCTCCATAAGAACAATTTCAATAAACTTGACGGTTTCGGTAGCGACGTTAGCGTCAATGTCCATTTTTCCACTGACGCGGTTGGTTTTGCTTGACGCGTTTTCCCTTTCCTTTTGGTTCTTCGCTGACTTTCTGCTGTCGCATTCTATAGTTGCGTATATGCTTGAGCTGACCATATGCAAATTTACTTATGTTGGACGGATGGAGAGACAGAGAAAGAAAGCGACTGTGAGCGGCTGTATTAGGTAAGTTGGACGAATGTCTATTGATTGATTGCTTTGAAGAGTTTTGTTCCCTTAGTTTAAATTGCGCCTCTTTTCAGCCTTCCAAAAGTCGCGGAGAAGTGAAAGCGCCACGTTGTGCCGCAGTTCGCGGGAAAATGTACGCTGACATGGCAGATTGCCAAAACGTCTTCCAAATGGCGTTTTAACAGTGCGAATGGTGCCAGTTTGAATTTATGCAAATTTATATAGACTTAAGTGGAGAGCGGGTCGTCTGCTAATCCGTAGTCATCAGTGGCTGCTCATTTCTTAGCACAGAGTAATAGCTATATGCCAAGTTAGGCCTTTGCCGCTGAAGCCTCGGAAAGGCTTTAAACTGATAAGGGTTTTGGAAATACTTTAAAATTTTCCATACCGTGCCGCGTATCGCTGAAAAGCCGTTTGCCAGTCGGCCATTGAAGTATGGCCGGTACGTGAATCACTGACTTTGCCGCGCGAAGCGATACGCTCGAATTAAGTCAGCATGGATAATGATGACGATTCTGGCAAGACAAACGAGGGAGACGAGAATGCGCGTAAAAAGGAAAAGGAGGAACCGTCTGCAAAGCGCACTTCTCCAACAGCTGACAAGGAGAAGAAGAAGCTGGTATGGACACCGGAGATGCGCTGTACGGAGGTAATGATACCTAAGGAGGTGACCGAACCGCAGACGAAGCAGGGCGGCGCCCCGAGCTCTGGCGCTCTGGTGGAGCAGCTATTGACCAAAGATGGCGATGATGCGACGCCTAGCAAGTCGCTAACCTCTTTTGCTGACAACACTTGGAAACCAGATAGAAGATCTCCAGAGGAGGTGGACTTATCTCCATCATTGAAGGACGCGATCCGGAAAATTAGAGCAAAGGTCCAACAGCCGACCAGCAGTAGTGGAACCACTGGTGCCGTGTCGCCTTTGAAAAGAGAACAAGTCAAGGTGCAGCCTTCCGCTGTCCCGCTGAAACAAGCTGCGGATGAGAAGCAGCGTACAGCTAATCTCCAGGTGCTCTATGCCATCAAAGATAATAGGGCCGTTGGGTCCCCGTCGTTTGGACCCATTAGGCGCGTACGTAGTATGGACGCACTGAATACGCTTGGGCAACAATTGATAGAGGCGGGCAAGTTGGTTCCCATACTGATGTTGGATCGTATAGATGAGGTCCAACTTGGAGCACCGATGAATAAAGAGGAAAGGAACAGTTGGAAGATAGCGCTGACGTTCGGCTCCAGTTCGTCGTACGATCGACCGGCTGGCTTTCACAAGACTGAAAGTTTTCGCGTACAGAACAACGAGTACAGATGCGTCGATACTCGCAGCGCGTACAAAATTGAACCTGTCGTAATGCTGAACGCGGATGGCAAGCGGATTCGCGCCACGGTAGTGCATGAAAATGATTTGCTGGAGATCACCAGGTGTCGCTTCGAAAAGCGTTGCAGCGATTTGGGTATGAATACATGGCTTAGACGACTTGTGCTCGAAACGGTTGGCATTGACGATCCGGACGAACTGTTCGACGACGTTGAAGACGAAGTTGACCTTATAAAGGAATTTCCAAAGTGCAATTTGGAAGAGGCAATCAAGGATGGTCTGCGAGCAATGTTGCTCGCCTTTGATCTAACGGTCAACTTTATTGAGTATACGGTTAGCGAGCGTTTTGCCACCCTACGGGACGATCACAGGGCTTTGCTTCTTGAGTTCATCCATTTGAGCATAAAAAACTTCCTAAGAGATTCTGCCGCCAGTTCGCTGGCCAGCATGGCCCTCGTTAGAGGCAACGACGAGCATGTTATGAGCACTCTGTTCGGGCGACTGTTGGAGTGGACAGACTTAGTGGGAGAAAAGCTGAATCAAGTTCCCGACTTTTTGCCTATCCCTGAGGTTGCCTATCAAAAGGACGTAGCCGACTCGGAAAAGAAAGGCAGCGTGTTGGCTGATCACTTTTTGCCGCAGGCGTTGAAGGCATGCGGCCTTTTTAGGAAGTGGTGCGATTCCTACTCGACTGCAAAGCAACCCAAAGTGGAAAAGGAAGCTGAAGCAACAAGCAAAACGCCCGCATGGTTAGCTGACGACGTAAGGAATGCGTATGAGGCGAATCTAGTCAAGGGCGACTTAAAAGCGACGATTCCCTTCTTTCGCTTTATGCACAAGGCGGAACAGGTGGAGACGGATCGATGCGATCTACCGTATCCCGATTGGCATGACTTGATGATCACCTGTAATATAAGAGCAAAGCGCAAAGCGGCAGTTCCGTGGGACAATATGGGCCTATCCGCCGACCTCTCCAACACTTTGCTGAATACAGATCAGACCCAAACAGCCTTAAGTGCTGTTTCTGTTGACGTTGGGTCTCCTCCTCCTCCAAAGAAGGTCGTAACGAAACCAGCTGCGGAGGATAAGAAAGTAATCTGCGCACCGAAGGTACAAGTGACTGCAAAGGACGCGGTGGTCAAGAAGGAACAAGGAAATGTCTCTCCAGAGCGGGAAAGCAAACCGGTAACGAGCCCTTGCCTAAAGGTGCCAATTCCCGCTCCAAGTGTACGTCCTGAAAAAGAATTAAAGCCAGCTGAGCTGAAGAAGAAGGAGGACCATAGTTCGAATGTCCAGCAGCCAATCAGGGATACGGAACTTTTGAAGGATTTGAAATTTTTGGAAGCCAATCCGCCTGAAGACTGTACAGTCGGCCGCAGGGAAGTAGCTTATCCTGGAGAGATAGCCAGTTCGGAAGAGCCTCAGGATTTGATCGATTGGGCCACTGAGACAATGCGCAAGTTCTACGTTTTGCAAAGAGCTCCTGTGGAACAGCAGGCGGAAATGAGGGACAGATTCCTTCGTGAGCAAAGCGCTCGGCTAAAGCGCTGTCGTGAGAAATGGCGCTTCGAAGTAGAGCGTCGCCAGCGGTTATCTCCAAGCGAAAAGTTGAACGATTACGAAAGGATAAGAAAGGGAGTCCGCGATAAAGTGATGTTTCGAAGAACTACGCCCGTACCGTTTGACGAGCGATCAATAAAGTTAGACTGCACGACGAAGATGCAAGTAGAGAAGAAGATGAAGGACGAAGAAACACAGACGACGACCGCGCATGCTTCCTTTGTCGACTGCTTGTGGAACTTTATGAAGTCGTCGTCAGCGTCACCGACAAAGGCTGCCCCAAAAAGTCCAACTCCGGAAGCCGGTAAGGTAAGCAATGAGGGCAATTGTTTGAAAGCTTTATCGATTAGTTAATTTCGTTAATGTCCATTGCAAGGTCTTCCCCCAGTCGGCGATGACGAAACAGGGACAAAAGAAAACGTTTGAGCCTAGCCAGGAAGAGGTTACAAAGTTCATCAACGAAATGACGTATGGCCTTGATTCGTGGCCTCCCGTTCAGCAAGCGAATAAGCGACAGGGTAGTAGTCCAAAGGGTGTTACGCAAGAAGACAATAAGCAAAAGAATAAGCGAAATATTCAAGTGAATAGAACCTGAATCTCATTTACAGATCTGTTGGCATACGGTGGGCGGATGGGGCGGATTATGTACGTATAAGTCAAACAAGCGAAACTCAGTGCAGACTGTTAATACTTCCTTATAATGCGTTTTTCTTTATTTCTTCAAACCGGAGGGTGTTCTAATAAAACAACCATATGCATATTGAGAGAAAGCATGTTGTAGTAATACATGCCCTAATAGTCGTCCTCCGCTGTCCTGGTTTTGCTCTCATTTTTAGACTACGCAGCCAGGCGTTAAATACGGGATGTCTTGTGACGGATGGATAACCTTTTATGGACAAGTTACGTTAGGTCCTTTATTTATTGATTACAAAACTCTGTGGCGGAACTTTTGGGATAAACCTGTTTCCGTTGGTCGGCGTCCTAATAGTAGCAGCAAGCTGAGGTCGCATTTTCGCACGCACTTGAAGAAATGAGGGTCTGAGGAGGGTCTGGGTCCGCTGCAGGAGATAGTTCATATTATGGAAAATTCAAATGTGTCAGTTTAAGTGTAGCGTTTGTCAGTTTTTCTTTATCTTATCATCAGCTCTATTGTACATGCTTGTATGGTCATGATTATAAACCCATTTATTGTACAGTCAAATCCCTCAAACCTCTCTTATCCATTATCGAGCAGGAGATGAACATATCTACCGTATGCGGTAAAGATGTTCAGGCTACCTCATCACCACCTGTTCTTTTTTCTGGTCGTTTCTTGTTCGGCTATGGTGCACGTCGCGCAAACTTTAAGGTACTATAGCCCTTAGGTTTACGCGGCCTAAGCTCATCGCGACCGCAGGGGTCACTGAAGAACAGCGACTTAAATTTGCACTTATTGTACCTGCATTCTGACGCACCTACGGTAATACCCCGCGTATCCGCGCTGTCGCTGGTCAGCCTATTGTTACTTGTCTGTTCAGTGAAGTTTCAGTTAATCGTCTTCAGTAGCAATCTTCCTTTTTTGTTAGGACTACGCGTACTGTCCTTAGCGGGCAACTCTAAAATCTTGCGTGCGCGTATTCTAATCCAATCTGATTGAATAAGTGCAAGTTAGCATAGACGATGGCCATTGCAGAAATGGATTTGTAAACAAAATTCCGCAATCGCTCGATGGTTGGTTGGTTTGAAGAAATATTCCAACATGCGTAGCGAAATGAGGAAATGAGTTTTTGAGCGTTGGCGCGCTTTCCGTTATGGAACAGTTACGAAAAATATCTTCAATATTTTATTCGTTAAAGGTTTCAACTTTCATTCATTTTCCATCAGCCGGACGTGTTGTTCATAATGGTTGACCGAGAGGATAAATATCCTCTACGCATTTAGTTTTCTCTTCGTGAGTCTTTTGGGTGTTTGGGTTGTAGTGAATAAAGCAATCATATCCTTTGCCTTTAGCAGCTATGGGACATGCTTTTGCGTATATAGATGTCAACAGCAACTAAAAGGACGAAAATAAGTATAAAACGACTTGCCAAATAATCAGCTTAATCAAGCTGACTCAAAGTATTAATATTAATAACTTGTGTTAAACAAATAAGGAGTCTTTACGCAGGGCTCCGAGCCGGAAGTGCTCGCTGTTGCGTCAAAGGGAGAACAGCCGCTTGATTACGTAAGCAAGTGGGAGTAACGGAACAATGGAACATGTGTTAAGTCGGTCGCACTGGCACGAGCGGCCACTCTTTCTTTGATGTGACAGCAAGTACTTCCGGTCGGAAGCTCTGCGTGAATACCCCAACCTTTGCTAAGTGAAAGTGATTTTGGTAAAGCTAATGTGAAACTCACACTTTTCTGCGTTGGGCAGATAGTCTCCTTTGCCTGAACCGAAATGATTCTATCACCATTCGGTCGAACAAGCAAAGTGTGTGCTTCCGTAACTCTCCAATAGAAGCGATCATATTTGGTCTTCATGTTCTTGTGGTAAAGTTCTTTTGCGGCCACTTCCCAGACACTGTGACGGCTTTTGGGTGTCACTTTTTCAGCTTCGATTGCTGCCTGAATGCAAGCAAGTAACGGAAGCAGAGACCTCCGAAATTAGCTGCTGCCTGCTCAAGTACCCATTTATTCAATGCGTTATTTCTTTCCCGCTCTCTCATTAGTGGTCTCGAATAGGCATTAATACGAATACTTAGAAATCTCTCTTCGACATAATATAGTCCATTGGATTGCTTGATGAGCAACTTACCAATAGTGCAGTAGCGATGAACAAGTATATGTGCTTCATGACAAGCAGTGAAGTACTGAAAAGGCTGAGTAAAGAAATGTATCCTATCAGGATTTATAGCACTGAATGATTTCCAATTGTTTGCTTGCGTCAGTCATTGTTTTCTCATTTTCTTGCTGCTTTCATTCCATTAAACTAATGCAAATAAGCGTGTGCGCATTGCACTTTTAATAATTCGCAACAATGCTATTGACATTGAAAAGCAATGCTTCTTCATACTGTGCATCTTTGTTACTCGCCAGATGACGAGCATTTCAGAGCTGATATGGTAAAATTGCGCTTTCACTTATTCGCCATCAATAGTACTTTTCTGCCCTCACTCGGTAGCTTATTATGACGACCTGTTGAATTCCAACTTTGCCTTTTCAGCTAAACAATGCATATCCAATAGACGGAATTCCTTCTTTCTAAGTATGGCCAGAAAGTGGTCGTGTTGCCAAATGGACACACTTTTGGTTTTGCATATTTTTCCTGCCTGGCCTCAGCTTCTCACCTGGTAAGTTCAATAACAAAATCGCTTTGCCTCATTTTGCTTTAATGGCATACATCTTACAGGCAGTGTATGAAATGCCGGCATTCCATAGGACGCGTCACGTTTTTAGGCAAAGTATGAAATGTCTGTGTTATTTTAATATGCCTTATACTTTGCCTAGACATCATATAGAATGCCAAATAATATTTAGGCAAAGTGTGAATCGCATCTTGGCAGTGGAGTCTGATAAGGTCTTGTCACCTACGCCTCCGAAAACCTACAGTGGCGACACCTGCGGGGCAAAGTGTGCTCTTTTCTCCCTACTTTGTGTCCGTGGTGTCCTTATATTTTGGCTTAGGCTTAGGCTAAGGCGGAACACGATAGCCGGCGAGCTTCCACGACCAAACCACTCACTGTTTTGTCCTCACATGCTTGTCGACTATCCTGTTCTGCCCTAGCCTAATCCTAAGCCAGGATACAAGGAAAGTATAGCCGTCAAAGTAGCGAGAAAAACAAGCCGAATTTGTCACGTAGGTGTCGCCACTGTAGCCTTTAAGGAGCATAGGTGGAAAGACTTGATTTAGTACTTTGCCAGTTTGTCATTAGGCATTGTATAGAATGCCTGATTTCATGCATTGCTTGTAACGTATGTAAGCTTTTTATTCAAGGTATCTCCCATTTTGTGGAACGCGAAAATATTCTGTTAATGCCGGCGCCTTCAGGTTTCGGCTGCAACCCGTCTTCAGCGGACAAACCAAAGAGGATTCTCTTTGATTTGTCCGCTGAAGACGGGATGCAGTCGTTACTCGAAAGGTCCGGCATTAACAGAATATTTTCAGGTTCCATGAAACGGGAGATACCGTAAAAAAAGTCTGTGCATCCCATTACGAAGATCTACATGTTCGTTTTGCTTTAATGAATTACTTTGCCGTGAATTGACAATGACTGCCGAAAGTGACATTGCTTCAAAAACGGTTGCTTAAAAAATTTTGTACGTGATATCCACACTGCTTTGCGTAACTTTTGGATGGGTGAAAAAAGATTTGCGACTATTGACAAGTTCACTCACGACTATGCCTATGAACTCTGAAGAAGTTTATTTGTAAAACATTTTCACCTGCACTGGACTAGGTGACATCATGAATATTCAAATCTTACGTTTTTGGGTGCGTAGCCTCGCTGCGGTTCAAAGATTTTATTCAGCAATGCATTTCCGTTATTATGCTCCTCCAATGGCTGAACTTATTCCTTTAGAACGATTCGTGCCATTTTGTCCATAATTTCGGTGTAGAGTAAACATGCTGATGAGACCTGCGGAATCGCTTGATTCTCAGTGTCATAGTAAACGAAGCAGTTGAACTTTCTGGCATTAGGCAGTAGCGGACATGCTGACGTGTACACGTAGGTCGGGGACACCTAAAAACGGTTGAACTGTGCTAACGTTCTTTTAACAGCAGCTCGGAATGATTAAGCCGACTTAAAGCATTAATGTTAGTGTTAATAAGTTGTCTGCAATAAGGAATGTTCGCTGAAGGAAGAATTGAACTTAAATGGTTTTAGAATGTTGGTTTCATTACTGGATGAGGTTTTTAATAGGGCAATTTAAATCTAAGCATCGCTACCTAAAAGTTGGGCATTTCAAAAGGCAGTGAGCATTCAGCCGCTCAATCGGTAGACTGAATAGACGGTTACCTATTCCTGCTTCAGAATTCTTGAAAAAAGAGTTAAAGCAAAACTCACAGTTCTCCCGCCTGAGCACGTCGTTTCCTTTGCCGTAACTTTGATCAATCTTGCTTTGTCGGAAGAGAGTAATACTTCCAGCGCTTCCGTGACTCTCCAATAAAAAGGATCACTGTTCTTCAAGTTTCTACGATGGATCGCATTGGCGGCTATGTCGAAACTGCTATACTTTACTATGTCTTTATCAGCTTGTGTTCTTACTTCTGCTGCTCCCTTAAAGCAAGCAAGACGGTATAATAAGTAAATGCTGAAGTTTGAATATCTGATAAGTCAGTCAACAGACTGCGTGGTCAACTAGCCGTTCTTCCACTCCTGAAAAGGCATATATGCTTAAAGCATTCTCTCTGTTGGCCAGATATTCCCTACGCTTTATCATAATCAACGGTAAGTATGGTTACGTATGCAGTCAGCGAACTAATCTGTGAAGTGATTTCGCTCTGCTCCAATGCTTTCTCTTTAGTATTGTCTCTAATGACTTACCAGCAGTACAACTAAGAAGAAAAGGCAGAGCTGAAACATTTGCGCCGCTGAATGTTGGAATGTCTTAAGCTTTGCGCTTTTGTAGAGCCGATCATGTTGACCTTCATAGGTGCGTTTGCTTCGTCAATTTTTGGATGTTTGCACTTTGATGCAAATAATCCAGATGAATGCTTTGACCAATCCGGCAGCATCGATAGAGACTTTGCCCTCTTTTGTCGGCGTATCTTATTGTTACACTGCGACAAGGAAATCATATTTACTCAATGGAGTCCGCACTGCATAGCAATTGAATGACCCGCATTTTCCCAGGCCGCATGTTCAAGTTATTTTCTCTGCTTCTCTCGGCTGTTTATATTGCGAATTCAATATATGCAACATCTTACCCTTCTGTTATCGGCTTCTCGGTGATTTGCCGCATGCTTTTCGCCTATGATGAGTTGAGTCGTTTGAGCAACAGCTGAAGCTGCAATCTGAGCTTCTTCAACCATGTTATCCCTCAAATTCAAAACAGAGCGGCAAAACTTACCTTAAAAGCCTGGTTGTCCGACTTGAGCAGGTCACCATGTCATCCCGTCACGCTGTTTCATCCTTTTATTGGAAAGGAAGGGATCATGCGTAGAATATTTGCTGGGCAACTAAGGTCCATCTCATTCAATCGAGAAAAGTGTTAATTCCTTAAAGCCTTCCGTGCTTGCCGGGTTTTTGCATAAAAAGCTTTCCATAACGCATTCTGCTAATAGCAGTCATTTCGCCTGATTTGCCTGGTCGTGAGATCGATAAGTGGCTCATGAAACTATGATACCAACTTGGGATTGTGTTCATTGATCCTTGTTGAGGAAGATGTATAGTAACCAAACGCTGACGAAATAGAGTTGAGCAATGGGTCTTGTCGGTTACGCGTCCCAGCGTCATACTGTAAGTTTGCTGGCCATCCTGTTCTGCCCCTTACCTAAGCATAAGCACAAACGTAAGGCTTATATTTTGGCTTAGGCTTGAGCGAGGGCAGACCAGGATAGTCCGCATGCTCATCAGTAAAGATAGAACAGGATGGCCGCATGCTTGCCAGAAAGGAACCTGCATTTCTTAGGCAGTGGAGCGCGTAACCGATGAGACCGGTTGTTACCAGTTTTGACCTCCTCATTATCTTTGGTTCAGAGCTGATTACTGGGCGCGATTTGGCCCCAAAGCTCCGCCTAACAAAAACGGCAAAGAGCTGAACGAATCTCATTCGTATATTTTATGGGAAAATAAAATTAAAAAAAAATATATCTTACATGTAATGTATGAAATGCAGACGTTCTATGGAATGGGTGACGTTTCTAGGCAAAGTACGAAATGTCTGTTATTTTAATACGTTGTATACTTTGCCTAAGCATTATATAGAATGCGAAATAATATTTGGGCAAAGTGTAAATCGCAGCTTGGCGGTGTAACCTTCTA
>KN538375.1:1158426-1178407 GCA_000797535.1 Trichuris suis | reverse complement strand
CACTTTGTCCCGCAGGTGTCGCTACTGTAGGCCTGCAGGGGCATGGGTGAAAAGCCTCGATTTAATACTTTGCCAGTTTGTCCTTTGGCATTGTACAATATGCCTAGGAAATGTATGAAACATTGTTTCGTATATTGTCTTAAGGTTTTCGGCAGTATGTAGAGATTGCTTAGTCATTTTACACAATGCCTAATTTCGAACATTGCCTGCAACATATATAATATAATAGAAATGAAATAATGCAACATGATTAAAAATAAAGGAAGAAATGATAAGGGGAGAAAATTTGTGCTGTTACTTTATTTTTCCATAGGAAGTTCACTTCTTAGGTAACTTGTGAATGCCGTTAAGTTAGCGCACGTTGAGGGAACCATAAAGGAAAGCGGGCTGAAAAATCAGAGTATCTGTTCGTGCTACGATCGTGCAGCGTTTCACAGGAACACTATTTGAAAAGTTTATTTTCAACAAAAACATTTATGTTGCAGGTCTTTTTCAATAGCTGACATCATTTCCCCTGTTTACGTTGACGTACTTCACACTCGGTTTTGTTCTTTTCAATTGAATCTTTGCCTGGACGATAGTGGACAATGCAGCGAAACGTGTAGCCATTATAATTTATTGGACATATTTTTGAGTACACGAGACTCACCCAAGTCTGAACATATTCGAAAGTAAGCATATGCATTGTCTATTTAGGATGATCAAGTAGACTTATATAAGTACTTTGCTTGCAATGCGCGCTATAAGATGAGCTGAAAAGTCTGAATTCATTGTTGCAACTACGTTATCATTCACGTTTTCAGTAGCGGCTTGAAATCTAAACATTACTGAATTGCTTTGGTTTCATGAAGCTGTTGGGTTTAGGTAAACAAAGCGATATTCATTATCTGCTGTCGACAGTCAAAATTAGCCTTGCATGTTAGCTCGAAATCGAGCAGTATACCCTAAGCGTCACCGTTTTCTCAATGCTGTGGTTTACTCATATTGTCTCATTGTAGCCTAATGTCTACAGGTTATTAAAGCATACGGTATTAGCTTATCCTAGTCGATCAGTTCCGCCTTGTTTGCCCGTTTTAATCACTAATCTGGTGTGCAGTCATGATAGACTTCAAAGAGCGTCATAGACAGTGACGTCATCTTGTTGGAGTGATATGGCAGCTATTTGTTTATGGCGTGGGGGCAACTGAGCACTTCATAAACACGTTGTATGGTCATTACATGGAAGGGGGTTAGCTGATCCTGATTTAAAATGAACAAAAGCTGGAATGAGACTTACGCTTCTCCATACTGGGCATGTCGTCTCCTTTGCTTTAACTCTAAAGATTTTAGTGCCATTGCGTATTTCCGTAACGTTTGCTGCTGTGACCCTCCAGTAAAAGTTATGATTGTGTTTCAAATTGTTCTCATAAATTCCATGGGCAATCACATCCCGATAGCCATAATAGCGCCATTCTTCCTGCTTTTTCGGATTTGTTGCTCCCTGAAAGTAGCAAAACAAAGGAAATCGATTACGAGCATTTGCGATATTGGCGCGCTGCCTGGTTTTTCCATTTTTGTAAGACCTTAAGCCTCTGCTTTTTCTCAGCGCTGACGATGGGGTTTCTTAAAGCACTTCGGCAGAATTATCCTATAGATTACTTTGCTGTTTTCCCAAAATGGCAGAAGTGACGTGTGAACTTAAAATGTTCTCTTGAAAAGCTACCGCGTTTGATTGTTCACTTTATTCTGGTTAGCCTACGTACCAGTAATGCAATTGCGAAGAGCAAGTAGACGCGAACCATTTTTGTCAATGACAGCTTAGAGAACAATAAGTTAATAGCCAAATATTTAAAGCTCTTATAGCATTCAATGCTTTCCAGATGTGAGCTTGAAAGCGCTTTTATTTTCTTTCCTTCCAGGTGCTTTTATTAATACTTGTTATAATTAAGCTACAGTACATCTTGTGGGTGTTTCCACCTTCACCTACGGACGCACTGCCTCATATCATTCGGTATTAGCTGGTAGTGACGTCAGTTGGTGAACGCCACCTAAGCCTAAACCAGAACCGGAGAGCGATTATGTACATAAAATCCATGGGTTTAAGCTTGGGCTTAGGTAAGCGCAAAATAGGATGGCCAGAAAAGAAGGGGGATTCTTGTCTTGCGGGATTTTTGTCTTTCGGGATTTTGTGATAGACCGAAACTTTAATTCTGTCCTTCCAAACGCGCGTAGGCAGCATGCTGAATATAAGGGTAATGAAGGAACTGAAAATGTCGTTTCACTGCTATGCTTGTCTCATTTTTCATGAGGATGAAAGTATCATGTATGTGGACAAGCCATCCAGCGGAACTGCAGGCACGCCCAGAGCATGTTTAGTTGCTGTGAATCTGAGACATGCAGCTTCTGATTGAATAGTCAGAATCTGCTTGTCGTTAATGTTGCCTTTTAAAATGTTGTTTACATATTGCTATGTGGGTGACATAGCTAGTCGGTTCTAAAAGCGCTGAGCTATTCATCAGGCATGTGCAATTTCCCCTATTTATTTATTAACTAATTACTGGAGCTTTCCTTGAACGAGTGAACGAACGAATGAGTACTGCTTTTATGAATGTAAAGTATAAGGACGTTTCAGATGAGCAAATCAAAGAAGACAGATGACTGACCAGAGAGCTACCCATAGTAGCTAAATATTAACTTTAATAGTAACGTTGTCTTTGCTATTCAACTTGTAAATTGAAAGGCTTTTCCAACAACCTACAAATTTGGCAAATTGATCTCCAGTTCATTGCCGCCACCCACTATGCGTTAGCAGTTAGGTCGAGGAAACTTTTTTATTTTTCTGAGACATGAATAGCTCTTATACTACAATGCCTATTCGCATAAGCTGAGCCGACACTGTGAGCAGTGTTTGATGACTGTAGAGAAACAATGTGGACATTAAGCTGCTTCACAGAAAGAAGCGGAATCAAAGTCACTTTGTGGATACAGAGCAGTTTGTAACAGTATGTAAACTTTCGTAGTTACGAAATTAATGACGACTGCCTGCTTAGCACATGAAACGCAAGCGAGCAAAGCTTTGAAAAGTGATCAGGCGCATCAAAGTTTTGTAGTCAAACGCCCAGAACAACATAGTGTAATGCTGTTGCCCTCAGAATGCTCAGTTCGTCAGCTCTACTTGTATACTCACTGAATTATGGATTTACAAGCTAATGGCGGATAGTCTGGAGTGGTTTTAAACGTTCAGTTGCTTATCCTTTCGCCTATTAAGCGGATCAACTATAATCTTAATTCTGAGCATTTTGTTTTGTTGCTTTAGCGCTGGGGCGCTTCCAGTCCTGTAGGTCGTGCCAGTTAGCTCACTTTACGTCAGAGTTTCTCATCTTCGGTCTCTTAAGATTATATTGTTCACAAATTTCAAATTGAAAGTATCCTAAGCAGTGTGATGTGATCTTGTTTGTTCTACTAAACCAGTGCTTCTGAAGGGGGCGGTTGGGGCCGCAGGAAAGCAAAAAGTATGCATTTGGAATGATGCTTCGGCCAAAGGACCTATGACATGCTATAACTAAACGCAGTGCTGTAGGTTAGCATTGAGCACTCATAGCACGGTACGTTGCTTCACTAGAAAAAGCATTTGCTTCTGCAGATCTGTCAATATCATTTATGATACTGTCTGGCTTGCAGCATTCCTTGTTATGTTTTGTGAGTTACCTTTGCAAGCCTGAATTCCTTTGTAGACTGAAAGAATAAATAGCGCTAGTTTCTGCGCTTCGTTAACTCTGATGTACCTCCATAGTTCATGTGGTTTTTTCTAGCCTTTGGTCAATTTCACAATACAGCCTAATGGTAGCGTTATGCTTTCGTCAATCACGTGAATCTCTGCGCTCTTTGTCTCTTCGGAGACTCATAACCCAATTTCTGCCCTTGCGCGGGTTTATCAAAGCTGCATTCTATGGTTTTTGGCCTCGTTATCACGCACATACGAAGTGGAAGGGCAGAGCATAATTCAAAAACCTCTATATGTATGTTGTCGTTGAGATAAGTGATTTTTGCTTGTTTGCTCATCGTCTGAGAAACTGCATGACTTAGAGCTGCTCTATGGGTGATAAATGCTTGCACGCAGACATTTATTGTACTTTTTGTTCTACCAGTTTCAAGATAACAGTGTGTAATTGCCTCTGCGTTAATTACGTAACATTTCGAACGGATGCTTAGGCGTTATGTTTTCTTACGGAGACAATCCGCTTACTTAAATTTAAATTCAATTACCTAGCTTTCAGGAAATTTTTTCTGCCATTAGCACTTGTGAGGAGTGAATGGTCTGCAGACCATAATGACGGTTAGTTGTTTAGGCGAGACATATTTCAGCAATTTAAAGGAATGGGCGATTCAAATGGGGTCGCTGACCATCATTGGTCAACGGTGAAGTACTGCGTATGCGGCGTCTTGTTCAAACGTCGTACGTTGTAAGCGTCGTTCGTAGAATTTATAAGAAAGGAGGTGAAGATGACTGTAGAACTCAAAAAGCCTTTACAGTCCATAGTATCAACTACTTAGTCGAAACGTATTATAATGAGGAATTACATCAGCATAATACCTGCAGATTAAGAAGACAACTTGACTTTATTTTTTTTATTCGAAAGCATATCATTCAATAAGGCATTCCTTTTGCTTTCGTTCCGCAAAAGCTGTGTGCTATAGTTCGCAGCGGACCAAGCTGCTTCAACGAAAAAGTCATCGTATCATCATACAGCCGGTTGCTTGTTCTTCAATAACTTGACGTTGCGAATCAAAGATAATCGTACAGTAGTGAACAATCGCTTTGGGATATATTGGACATATTCCTTTGTATATGGATGTCAGAGGCAGCTAAACGTTAATACATTTTGAACGGAAGCACAAACTGCTTTTCTACAAATGGGAACAGCTCAAGTCGATTTAAAGTTATTTGCATCAAGCAGCTTCTGCGCTCTATGCATGGTACTCTTAGCAAGTAGAGTAACATCGTGAAATTATTCAGTCGTTGAAAATTCAGAGGAACGTCTGCCCGAAAAAGTATTTAGAGATCGAAATAGGACTAAAGATTCTCAGGTACAACAGTATTATTTGCAGTGACCCGTTGTGTCCATTTGGAAGGGCAATATGTTAAGCTATGGTCTTGATGAGGTGGAAGGAGCTTTCTTTTTTTATTGTGCAAAAGGCACTTCACAGTGGGTGCATAGCTGATATGGCACCTGTAGTCGCTCCTTGTAAAGCACCACTTAGGTGATGCTTTTCACAGGAGCTCTTATCTGATCATAATGCTGGAATATTCGAACGATGAATTGTAAGCGCATACTTATGGACATGAGCGGCAAATTGCGAACGTTAAGAATTTCTAATTCTTAACTTTTAGTAAAAGCTTAACGTGATACCTACCTTGTTTTTCGTTGTGCAGTTCGTTTCTTTTGCTGTAGCAGCAATGATTATAGCTCCGTTAAAATCAAATAAATCTTCCGCATCTGTTACTGCCCAATAAAATGTATCATTCTCCTTCAAGTTTCTTATGTAAAGTGCATTTTCGGCTACGTCCCTGCTTCCATTATAGTATTTTTCTGGTTCAAATGGTGCTTGTGGGATAGGTGGGGGTGGGCTGTATTTTGGTGGTTCAAGTGGTGCTTGTTGTATAGGTGGGGATGGGCCTGTAACAGTGGCGGGTTTGGACTTCTTTTCGTTACGAGACATTGGCTGGGGACGTTGTGCTGCTGCTATAGGCGCTCCCTTAAAGTAAGTAAAATGATGATGACTCAATTTGTAAATATTTCAGAAATCAGTGTACTGCGTGATCAGTGGCCAATCTTTCCAATTTTAAAATTCTCTGTTCCCTATTTCTTGGTCACGTGATTTCTTTAAGAATATTTTATCTTAGCAGTCTATTTGAGTTATTTACTTTATTTGTGGTCAATAACAATTGACATAAGATTGAAGACGCGAACTTAGGAAACTGATTCGTGAAATTATTTGTCTCCACTACTCTATGTTCGCTTGAACAATATAACATACCATTAGTGCAGCTGCTAAAAAGAAGTAGGCGTGAACCATTTTCGTCAGTGAAGTACTGAAGACCAGTGCGTTGAGAAGTGAACATTTTAGGTTTTTATAGCGGTCTGTGTTTTTCTATTGCGAGTTCGTACGCGCAGGTGTGCTTTCATGTTGCACACTTATTGTAAATGATTGCGCTGCACATCTTACTGTTAGCTGGCACATATTAATAGATTGTATACCGTCTTGTTTATTCAAGGCAAGTCTGCTCCGTTTTATCCGTTTAGTGTTCGAAAAGCTCTCTTAATTTTCGGGGCATATCCGGTCCTGCCATCAACGTGGTAATAGTTTAAAGAAGGTTTAAGTTTAAACCTTTACAGTGGAGGTAAAGAGTAATGACAGTTAACATGAAATGATAATACGCTGGATTAAAAATAAAACTATGGTTCAGGAAAAGAAAAAGTAAAGTAAATAAGTTAAGAATAGAAGCGAAAAATAAAATAATATAACAACAAAAAACATAAAGTTGAAAATAAAAAGAGAAAAGTGAAAGCGTGCTTGTTAGTGTCAGTTTGGGTACTGATTAGATTGAATGCGTAAGGAGCAGCAATCCGTGCCATAAATAACCGCATCCATACGCCACTGACGTCGACCCCATTGTCTCTGTTAATGACTTCATTGTGACGTCTGCATAGAGGTTTCTTTATTTTTCGTAGGCGGAATGAGTTCCCCTGCAAACAATTCTGAACTGTAGAGCGTGTGAGCATCGTAGCGTGTTCTGCCATTGCTTATGCTTTAATAGCTCGTTCTGTGGCGGTGAGTGGGTCCAGTGACTGCTTACTATCCCTGCGTATTGTTGTATTTCCGTCCTGCATGTCCGTCACGTTTTTGTACCTCTTTCAAATCAACGCATTATGTCTCGTACAACCTCAGGTTCGATTGGTAAAATTGAAAATAAAGTGTTTTGTTCATCTGGTTCGCTGGAGTTGTTAAGGGGCAGAATCCTGAGGCTTGGCAGAGGTCTCCAACAGTCACAGAGACCATAAATCCCTTTCTGAAATCGTACATAACAGATGTTAAGCAGGGTTCTTGTCTATCTTGGATTGAAAAAGTTTTCAGGATTTTTGAACATGACCTGTTAGAGCATGATCCAGCTCAAAATCCTCAATACCAATTGCTAGTGCCAGCATCCTGAATGGGTGGAATCCTACTGTAGAAGGTAGCCTTGTGAATGTCTTGCACCTACAGCAGCTAAAGAAGCGGTGCATTTAACTCGTAAAGGTACTTCTGTATTGCAGTTCTGCTATAACTGCATTTTTTCTTCTTTTCTTCTCCCTCACGCTTAGTACTGTTCAATGATTTTGTTGAATCCCTACATGTTAAGACGCAGGCATATCGATTTTACTGCAGTACCTTTAGCAACCCTAAAATATGAAATCCTGAATGTTCGAAATCCTAAAAGGTTAAAATTTTGAACGAGATGGTGAGCAGTTAATCGATCACCAACAATAACAACTTGAGGGATACTGTAGTGAACCCAAGATAATTAGGTACCACAGGACCAAGATGTTCCAGTCATTGAATCTTTACAGTGGTAAATGGAACTGTAGTAAACATTAGTTATACTGTATAAGACAGCGTAATTTGTTGCATGTGTACAATATCATAACTAGTCGCTATTTTCTCCATTTCATGCATTCTTCCCTTAACTTACCTTTCCGGATCCTGGAACGCGCAAAATCATTTTCTATCTTAACTAATAGTCAGGTTCAGTCAAGACTAACGCAGTGGGATAAATAACTGTTTTAACTCTGAATAACATGAACACTCATGTAGTAGAATAATTCTCACGTAGACACAAAAAATGTGAGTGGACGAACCGTATTCTCAGAGCAGCGTAACAAGAAGAAAATAGAACTTAGAAAACGGGATTTCTTGTATTAGGTTCATAGAAGTGCATACTTTTCTTTATTCAGTTATTTCGCTGGCTGAATGCGAACACGATAAAGCTTAGCTTTAGCTTTATGCTTATGGATTTTATTGTTTCACTAACTGAAAGGCTGAGTGGAAGTTTTTATATCTCTTTTCAACAGTCAGTCTTTGCTGGATCATTTATCAAATAATTCTAGAACACTCTTGAATGATCTCGAATGTATTCGGTCGTTTTTCTTCCTACGCGGCAGTAGCAGTATAGCGCGTATCAAAGATAGTGCGTCGAAAAAGTCCGTAAAAACTGCTTCCTTTACGCCGGACAAAGATGGAATATAAGTGCCATACAGTGCCCACAGTCCGCCGTGATTGCACACCAACGGTGAACCAAGAGACTGAAAATTGATACCATACTTTATACGCATAATACATGAACAATAAACTCACGTGAACAAGGCCAGTTTTGTCTGATTTGTCCTTAAGCTGCAGGCGTCGAATTTTTCCAGAAGAGCGAACAGTAGGTGAACTTGCTCTGAACGCCATTTCTCTTAGGCGAGCTCTCGAAACACCTACATAATATCACCATTTGGTAACGGATAACCGGCAGTCGTGTACATGACTTCTTTCAGGCTGTATTACATTGAAGATGCGGGTTTTCAACACGGGCATGAGGTTCAATGGATTTTTTCAGATAAAAGCCTGTTGTATTAAACGTTTTCTCGCACAGAGCTTTTAGGACTGACCATGCCTGTCTTCAGCGTGAAATATGATGTCAAAGGGAGCAGAGTACCTCATTTAGACAAGGAGTCTACGCACGATTAGTTTAACAAAGTCCTGTGTTAAGTTAGTCTTGAGATTTCTTCAAGCCCACGTGACACTGCAGTTTTTCATTTTTCAGTGTAAATCCAAGTATAGGACTTTTAAACTGATTTTGAGGTCAGCGATTTTTAGAGACGTCTCGTCAATCTTACACAACGCTGTCTGCTGCATAGGAGATGCAGTGGGTACATAGGAAGGAGAACGTTTTTAAAAATTAGTGTTTGATGGAAGTACTAATAAAATAAGTAGAAGTTGTAGCACATTCGCTTACCTTCTATTAAAACATTGTAGCTGTTGTTTCCGGTGTGACTTCTTTCCACTTCGTAACCAGTAAGTATGCATTGTGACCTTGAAGGAGGTTTGCTTCGACTGGGCAAGCAAACGGGTATCACATGCTCATTAAAGGGCACTTCTGGATAGAAGAATACAAATGCAACATCTTCTTCTTGCGTATCATTTGTAACAACCAGTGAAGTAGTAGGTTTTGAAACTCTTGAATAGGGCCCATCTATTTGTCCATTAGGGCCAATGCCAGTTAGCACAACCCACTCACCAATGTCTCCTTTACTACAAAGACTTCATTTAGGCGCGTCCTTGTGAAGTACACATTAAGCAAGTAGCAGACCCTGGATAGTTCAGGTGCAAAGCATTTGTAAGACTTATTATATTCAGTTCGCACATGATGCAGCTTTCAGAGATGACGATGTTATCCTGTTGAGCGAGTGAAGCTGATACAACAAAAGTTTTTTACTGCGAAGCAGTCAACTTGCTGAACGCATCGACTTTACCCGCTGAACGTGATAACGGCATAAAATATGACATCTTGAAACCTAAATCCTATCGATGAAGGAACTGCATCTTCCTTGTTCATACTATGCCTTTGACAGCCTATGTGAACAACTTCATCTTGACATTAGGACACCGTTTCTGAAATCTGTACGAACTGTTACTGCAGTGACCTCCCACTGTTGGTTTCTTCCGCGTTAGAGCAGCAGGGCTGCCTTGAGCAGTCCACAGGTGCCAAGTGCCCTATATTTTAAAACTATTTCTGAAATTTGCAGTCTTGTCAGCTTTTCATACCTTTGGCAGCCGGAGGACGTCACCACAGCAAAACTACTATTCCGTTTTGATGTTGGAATAAGTAGTCCAGAGCAAACGTCGCCTCCTTTGTGCACAAGAAGAGCCATCCACGGATGGTCGTTAGTTTCAGCGTATTTTTCAAAAGGTGCAGGGGGATATAACCGTTCTTGCAGCCTTCCACAGCCCACCAAATCTACAGGTTTATGATTGTGAGCTTTCGCAACCTACAAATTTCAATTTTGAAATATTTCACATCCGCATCCATGTATTAATAAAATAACTGGTATTATTTTAATTATTTATGCCACTTTTATCGATTGCCACTTTCACTTTACATATATTCTCCGATTGAGAGTGGATATTGGAAAAGGAAACATTTTGTTGCATGTTGTTTTACTTAAAAAGGCAGCAATAGTAAAATATCATATTAAAACAACACTTCATTCATGTCTGCCCAAGACGAACCTGACAATCATTATTCCGCCCAGCATAACCAACTACTGAAATAGTTAAGTTCCGTTATTTTTGAAACAGCTGATTTGATAGACGAGTCAAAGCACGTGCTAATGGCAGAGAACGTTGCGAAAGAGCTTTCCTGATGAAGGAACTAATTAGTCTCTGAACGTTGCGAGGAAAAGGCGGGAAATGGCAACAGCAGCCTACATGTAAGGGTAAACGTTCTGATATAATCAAACTGGCGTGCGCATGCTTTCTGGCGTTCCTTCGTTGCAAGGAATACCACGGAGGTTAGCGCACCCAAACCGCCTACTCCAACCGTGGTAGGGTCCCTTTATGTAGTGAAACCATGACAGAATCATTGCCACACCTCCCAAAGGTCTGTTCACAATTTACAGGGATAGAAGTTGTTTCCTGACCAAAAGCCATTCTGTATTTCATGACCGTAAAAACATCACGCTAGCAATGTAAGGTAATAAATAATAAGCTGACCATTTAGTCTTCGTTAGCCGTCACCAGATTTCCCATAACTTCGTATTTATGCCAAATCGTGAATTCTTTCTTAAGCGGGAAGGAAGATTGAATGAAAATATTAAGTATCGTATTCCTACAAATACTTTAACGAGTCATCACTGCTTTCTTCCACGAACGCACTTAACTGCACGTGCTTTATTCGTGTAGTCACACCCATTATTTTTGTAGTTCTTCCTCTATTCTATTCCTTATAAGGACGAAGATCGTTGGGGGAATGGAAATACTTATCCTTTAACCGAACTCAGATGTGAGCTTCAGCATAGCTCACCTGTTTCGTACAGCCGTTCAACAGCAAACTATCCGAAAAAAGCTTAGTAGCGTTCTTACCTCACACAAGCCTGCTATTAAAAGCAAAAAAGTTGATGACGCTGTCATCGTAGCGCTGCCAGTAATTTAAGGGTGTTAAAGTGTTTTTGCCTTTTAATGGCTGATGCCCGTTGATTCAAATGTTATTTGCTTTTCGAGTTACTCTGTACGAAACGGTTTGCTCTTCAAGTAGGACAAGTAGAAATTCGTTGCTCCAAAATCATCATTTATTACGTCAACAGCAGCTAGTCCGTTGTTTGAAGTTAATATTGACATTTTTGCTATTGTAGGCTGGAAGAATACGAACGGGTTTATGCAACTGCATTGTGTGCATTTTACGGTTGCGTTAACTCGGTTTGTATAGAAGCTTTATTGCTGCAAAGCTTCGGGATCTTTCCTGATCCCTCATCAGCGCATAAGTCACTGACAACCGATTAGAAAAGATCTGAAAGCTCCGCAGTCTTATTCAGGAGGTCCTATTTTTTTAATTTCTGTCTCTGTTTTCTTAACCTACAAGTTTTGTGCTTCGGGATTTTGTGGTAGACTCATGGTAGACTGTGGTGGTGAAGCCATTAGAAATTTGCATACCTACTCTAGTAGGTACAACAAACCAGCAGCGAATGACTGCTGCTATTAAGCAAATTCTGTTGCTTTAGAATTAGGTCCAATTATGTAAGAAGCTTTAGGCGCGCTTCCTTACTGGCAGCGTAGTCCAGAAACTGCACATAAACGCTTTTTACAGGTGCAAGATAAATTCTGTGCGCACATGGAAAGAAGCTCCGCTATGAGCACAAGGACTTTTATTCAGCTTCGATAATTACAAGTGACCAAGCAGATGAGGAAGCTCTCAACCAAAGAAGTTCTTGAAAAACTGCATAACTACGTGCATAGCTCCAGGTCTAGTCGGCAGCTCTATTTCATCTTCAATCAAATGCAGCTTTTCGTAAATGCCCATGAAGATGGAGTGGTTTTCGGTGGACTGAGATGGAAGGTAGATACCGTACAGTGCCCATAGGCCGTCGTGGAAGCACACCAAAGGTGAACTTGTGCTCTGAAAGCGATAAGTCGTCTTTTGTATCGTTATGCACAATACAAGACTAGTCATCCTACATGAGTTACTCCAGTTTTGTTGAAAGTGTCTCTGATTTTCAGGCGTGCTTTCCCGTCATACGCGCCAAATTTGCGTGAACCTCCGATTAGATGAGTTTCTTTCAACCAAGCATCTGAAATACCTCAATGATGTCATTAGGCAGTCAGAGGCGTTCAGCCGTATAATTGGCCAACAAATCATTCTAAGACAATATACTCTACCAAAAAGTACTTTCTTATGGGGTTCTGACTTAGACCAAAGTCGAACTGTAGAACAAGACTTTGGTTAATATACAGGCAAGTATAAAGAAGGCTTCTTGTGAACACTTGCGAATATGAGAACTATAGCTGCTTCCTGCCTGTTCAATGCATGTCACTCCAAGATGAATAAGTTAACATCTGCTGATGCAAACCCTTTCAAGGTTGCACCGTTCTAACTTACGTTGCAAACCAGACGATCCATTTCCATAGGTTTGTACTTCCCAGCCGGTAAGCACACATGGTGTGTGTGGCGGTGGTCCACTTTGTCTGGGCAGACATACAGGTCTCACGAATTCATTGAACTTGACGTCTTTCTTCAAAAATAGAAACGCAGCGCCGTCTGCCTCTTTGCTTCTGTACCAGTATGAACCTGCGGACTTTGAAATTGTTGTGTAGTTTTCGTGTATACGCCCGTCGGGGCCGATTCCTATTATCACTTCCAAGCTATCTATGGATGCTTGGCTATAATAACATCAGCTGAAGCGACCATAGTGAACGCATGATAAAATCTACACATCCTTCAGAAGGTTTCATAAACTCTAGTAAAAGGTTGTGTAAAGAAAATAGTCCGTTTTCACCATTATGTTAATGTAATTTCAACATTAGAGCTCTTGCAAGAGCGCTACAAATGTAAACAACTGTCTTATGTATGCCACTTGTTTTCAAAATATACGAAAGAGAATTGTCACCTACTTTTGGCATTTAGCGGAGGTCAATACTATCCTGCTACTATTCCTATTCCATATCGGAATGAGAACAGCAGGACAAGGTATCTTGTCTTGATTGACGATAAGAGCCATCCACGGATGGTTGGGGATATCTGCATATTGCTCATCTTCTGTAGTGTTGAAAATAGGCAGTGAAGATCGCCCACAACCGACCACGTCAAGCGGCCTATAGCCGTATGCGTTCACAGTCTGGAAATTTTTCACTTGAAATATATACAGCACAAATGGATTTCTAAATATAGAATTGTTAGGTGAACTGATTGTGCGGACTTTCAATGTTGCGCGGAAAAGTGGACTTCAATGTCCGTGGCTCAAAGTCAAGACTATTCAAACTATCATGGAGGCCTGGCCATTAATTGGTGTTGATAAATGTTAGTTTAAAGCGTGGACTCTCCATGCCGGGGTCACCTACTGCCCACTTCGTAATGTTGGTTCCCATTCTGACAACACAATATTTCCTACGGAAAGTAATATGCCTCGGACAAATGGTTTGGAAACACATCTCACTTTGTGTTGATTGGAAAAGCTTCTTATCGAACTAAGCCGTTGGAGATTGTCATATTTTCTTTTCATCAATTGCACTGACTGTAGAAATTTATAACTTACTGATATTAATGGCATGAAAGAACAAAAGGTTACTACAACACTGGGAAGCTTCGTTTTCACAAATGAGCTACCGTGTAGCTCTACCTTTTCGCGCCTACGCCCTCTTAGGTCCCTGCAGTGCCTTACGGTTTGTACGAGAGCCGTTTGCTCACCCCCTATTCGTCCTGGCCGTTCCAACGTCGACTGAATAGCATAATACGCTCATTTAAATCCTGTTGAGTGGTTCCGTCTTACCTTGAACCCGCCGTGGTCAAAGCAGGGGTTCCCACTCATGGTTCTCCTCATCTTAGTGATCCTGCTGGTTCTCTCCTAGTAGCGTCAGCTAGCAGTCCGTGCCCTCCATAGGAAAGCTGCCAGTCCTAGCGCTCCCTAAAATCTGCCAGTCGCTCCTTGAGAATCACTGGGGCAGCAGCTGGTTCGAGGACAGTGCCCTTTGCTATTAGCGTAAGGCTCTCGACTTCAAATTATGGTCCTCTTCAAAAAACTAAGGCAACAGCGAAACGATATTCTTACCGTCAATAAAGTAGCAATCACTACAAGACTCCACGATGTGATAAACACCATCTTGCCAGCTTTGTCAACCAGGAAGCGATTGCTTCGTTTCTGAATATTTCACTACCTTTACAGAGTCGTAGAAGTAATTGTTCTCTTGCTTGGCATGTTTGCTCACTCACGTGACGTCGTAAAGGCAAACTGAATTGTTGTCGCTATGCTTGGAAGGTAAACGAATTTCGTCTTAAAGTGTTTCAACTCGCGGAATTGTACCTGCGCTGTAGTCACTTGAATAACAAGCAGGATAGATTAGGATTCGGCAGATGCATCTGTGAAAGCCTAACTCTGTTTGCTATTCACCCTTTCTCGCTTGTTTAGCAGCCTGGTGTTAGGCTACCCAATATTCAGTTTGATTTCAAGCAATCTTCATCGCAGCCATGTGCAGTCTAATGCCACTGGAATTAATGCCTGTTGGATAAAGAATTATTTACCAGCTTGATATCTTTAGCTCTCAGCAGCGTTTGAAGGCAGTATTTACTTCCCTGTCGTCTGCTTTCCAGTTAGTGCTTGCACCCTTCACGTACTACATATGCTTACATTGCTAGTCTATTCAAGTATTTGAATTCGACGTTTGAGCACGATTTTCCGGAAGCACTCTCATGGCCGTTCATTCGATTCGTGCGCAACTTTCGTTACGCATTCCGGAAATTCCCTTTTAAGGGTGTGCATTGCATCATAAAGTTCGTCTTCTCTAAAATTATTTTGCCTTTCCTCTCGACGGCACAAACTTCGTGAAATTCAAAGGTGCAAGCGAAACGTAAACCAAGTAATCATTTATCACCATAAATGACTTTACAAGTTAGATAAAGTCAGTGGTCAGCGGCAGATTTACGTGACCAGCTACCGTGTTCCAACCTACTCATCAGTAAGCTGATTATAATCGAACAAACCTGTCAAAGTCATGGAAAGATCGACAAATGATTTAACCATTATGGAAAATGGAAGAAACGCTTTCATTTATCCATTTATTAGTATATTCACTCTATCATTTGTACAAGCTGAGTTGGTGAGGTAGAAAGCGATAAACGATTGGTGATTACGCGGTGACAGCACTGTTGGAATTTTTTCTCTTAAATTACATTTCGACAATCAGACGTATGTGCAGGGATTGATCAAGGTTAGAAAGTGTGTTCCCAAGGACCGTTAAAAACACGTTCGCTATTTAGCTGAACAAACCTTATTAAAATGGAGAGTAAAAGGAGCTCGTCAAATAGTGAGCAATTATAAAGTAAAAAACAAGCTGAACCTAATCAAATCAAAAACCATCAAATATTTAAGATGCGATAATGCAACTACCGTCGCATCAGCGGATGAAGGGAAGGAAATCGATATTTCAAACGGATATACATATATAAGGAAGACTAAACAACTCTCAGAATCATTCGCTCATAGTTCTGCTGACTACACTGTATATGGTAGAAAAAGACTTGAAGAAAAGCTGACTACCTACGTAGAGGAAAACAGAGAAAAGGATTCGGTGATATTCGTTAATCATGTGTTCCATTTAAGCAATATGTATAAAAGCTGCGGCGTCTCCCTAATGTGAAGAAAAACATTCTACAGCAATGGCCCCACTTGGGACTTCCTAACGGTTAGGCATTCGTTCATAGTTCTTCTCCTAGAGAGCAGCTTCGTTGTGATAGTTTGATAAAGTTTCGTAAATTTTCTGAATGGCTACAAACCCCATTGTTTTTGTGAATTGACCCTGTGGACTTGAAAAAAATTATTGCTAACCAGCAGAGACAGATTAGATACGCAGGGAACATCAGTAGATAATGCTTTCTGTCTGTACAGTCAGATTTCACAGCGTGTGTATGTGTATGCGTGAGCGAGAGAGAGAAGCGTAGTCTAAACATGAGGTTCTTATCATGTTTCAATTTTCCACGAGTCGTCCTTTCCATTAGACGCCCGGTGAATACTGGAGGTGGAAGTACAATCAAGCTCTGTTAGTCAAAACAAAAGTTAATGCTGGCTTTAGGTTTGCGTTTAGGCTGCTTTCGATTACTGAGACCAAGAGCTGTTGATTTTAGGCTTAAGCTTAGGCTGCCTGCGATTACTTGGTCTGACAGAACGTGATTTTACTTCTACTTACAGTATTCCCGGGCGTCTAATGGGGAAGACTATTTATTCACAGCGTAATGATTCACGTGAGGTCTGATCCCTTACTGGTCGCGTATTAGATGATTCGTTATGGTTTTTGTTTATTTTATTTAAAATAAATCTACGTCTCCTCTGTTGCCGGTCTTCCAACTGAGTAATGCTGTTCTACCATAGTTCATTTCAAAGTAGGATGTCTCGTAACAAACATGCAGCTTTCCGCAGGAGAAGTTGCGATGTGTACTTTTATTGGAAAAACAAGAAGACTAAGAAAGATCAGAGCTTTCGGGATCTGCAGGTCTCTTCCTCAGCGAAATAGGCTTAAAGGTGAAAAGTTGAACAACCTTCTATCTTGCGTGAGTTTTCGAAAAGAATATTGACGTATTATCAGTGTGCAGGCTGTGACGCTTATTAACTTTGTTTAAACTCGCTGTGAAGCAAAGGCTTCATCTCACAGAGACTGTTATTACGGGAAAAAAACTATTGGCGAGCGATCAAAGGTTACGGCATTCTGAAAATTCTATAACAATGTCACGATGTGAATCGTTTTCTAAATGTTGGCTAATGGCACAGGTGTGGGCACAAGGCAGGGAACGCCAAGAGCAGCAGTCGACAACTGCAAAGGCACAAATGGGAAATCAATCCGCTTCATAGAAGAATATGAGTAAGGTCGTATATTCTTATTCTATGCTGTATTTCTTTCCATCCCATGTGGTAAGCTTTAAGCTAAGCCTTCCTGGCTTACTAATACCGTACTTCGTTCTCCTTATGTATAACCGTAGGGAAACCAACCAGCTGGCAAAAAGACTGTTTTCACTTGCGAAACTATTGGCAGTCACCTGCCTCCACCATCACCGCATAATGACAAGACCGTAAAGGACATCAGGACCAACTGCAGTTTAAGGATGGGAGGGCGCGAGTTTAAACGGAAGAAGTTCATCGTTTGAGAAAACGGCTTTCATCCCATCCGTAGCGAAACGGAAACTGGAAATGATAAAATCTAAAAAAAATAGAATATGGATTTTTTGTATTATACTCCCCTGATTGGGTAGGTGACACTGAAATCAAATTCTGTTAGTCCAGTGACCGCGGGAACCTAAACTAAAGTAACTACCCGCCTAGGATTAAGTTTAGGCTTCCTACGGTTACTCGAATCCGGAGGACTTGGTTTTGGCCTTAGGCTTAGGCTGCTGACGTTTACATCGGCTAAAAGAACTTGCTTTCTGTTTTACCTACAGTACTCAGCTGGTGTATGATATAAAAGACCGATAATAAGATGTAACGTAATTGAAAAAATTTGAAATAATATAGGATACTTCAAATTAAATAAAAATGCCTTTTAAATAAGGGTCGCGTCGAAACACGCTCTGGAATGTACAGTACCCTGGGCGAAATGCAGGTGAAACAACGGAGGATTTAAGCTCCTGTTGGTCAGGAAGACTGTGCTTCATCTAACATTAAGCTGAAAATAGACTCCCGTTTATCCAACAGGACTGCGCCCACTTTTGGGGTATGATAACTGGTCCTTGATCACTTGTCTGATTATCGACAGCTGAAATGCCGCGTTGTGTGTGTTCAAAGTGATCCATATTTTACTTATTAGCCCTCAACAGTTGTATTTGCAGTCAGATACGCTAAGAAGCAGTGGAACCCTTTCTTTTGTTTAAAAGGCGAAATTTTCGACTTTATAGGGCAGTATTCAGCAGGAGGCAAAACTTAGGGTAACCACAAGCTTTCTCCCAGTGTGAAAGCAGCAAAAGATCAGGGCATTGCCGTAACGAACATACACACGTGAGAATAGCGCCTCTTTTGTAGGCTTCCGTCTACGTGAGGAGACAGCACAGCCCGTTCTGCATTTAGCTCATTTTGCGCGAGAGCTAACAGGGCAAATGTCACGCTTCGACCCTGCTTGACAGGCAATTGCCAATTGCTATACCGGCAGGAGACCCGCTCGCTCAGCCTTTTTTGCCAAGCACATACGGGGCTGCTGGTTGTGCTGCGGGCGGTCCTCACGCAGGGGGTCGCTTGTCTACTGATCGCTCGAGACGGGCTCAAACTCCAGCACGGTTCCCGGCCTAAAAATTCTATTCCCTGCTCATCATTAAGTTAGATTACTGTATATTGATGGCCGACTAATGAAGTAATGAAGTTAAGTCTCATTGCAGAACAGTGAATTTTCCTTCAATTTTGTAGTGGGAGGCGCGCAGATGGGATACTTTTATTAGCTGATATATATTGTAATTGTAGGCAGGATGTGTATAAAGTGATGCGTACAATTTCAGTTATGAAGAAAAGTTAATCTTGTCAACGTAGCTTTCAGCTGAGACTTGTTCGCATATGCAAAGCTTAAAGCTAAGCGGAGTAGGTTTCAGATGAGGGTAACTTTAATTTCCTTCTGCTACTTTAAAGCAGCGCTGCGCAATTTTATTTCTGCTTCTGTTTTGAAGTGTGAACACGTTGGGAAGGTGATAGGGTAAAGTCAGTGCAGCACAGCTTGGGAATACCTGAGCAGAGTGAACATGTCTTCGCCTCCAAGCGAGAGCAGCAAGAAGTCAAGCGGTAATGAAGAGTCAGAAAACGAGTCTGAAGCTCCCAGCGCTGCTGACCAAAGCAGTGCTGCTGAGCAGAGTAGTGCTGCGCCGAGCGCAAGTAAAAGCGAAGTATCTGTCAAAGTGCAGAGTGAAGATGAATCGTCTGCAAATAAAGAAGCGAGCTCAGCGGCGAGTCAGTCGAAACAATCTAAGACGGAAAAAGCTAGTTCCAGCGGGAAGAAAGAAAAAGATGAAGATGAAGCATCCAGTACGGAAAGCGGAGTAAAAACTGATCCTGCAGCTGGGAGAAAGTACCTTGTCAAACTGGTTATAATATTTACCGTTTTATCCATGTGGTGGGCGTCCATCACATTCCTGCTTTATTTCTGATACCACTTCATCTATTGTCCACTAGAATTAGTCTGCATCAACAAATACACAATCTTCTTAAGTTTATAGCGCCCAAAGATGAGAGATATTATGTAAATATAAAAGTTCTGCTTTATGCTTTTTCTGATCAAACATTCTTGCTTCGTACCAAGCAGTTTGATTGACATCTTCGGCAGCTGCTATACTTCCTTTTAAAATAACTTATTGCGCAGCAGTTTGACTTAATTGGGGATAGTGACAACCAATGGTTTTCGACCCACCTAACTTTGCCTAAAGCGCGCTTCAGGCTTACGCATGCGTTGACCGATAAGTACAGCCGCAGTTGTATACTCCAAAAGCGATTGAGGAACTTCCTTACTTATTCCTGAGCGCGAACATGTGTTTCAGCTTAACTACGAATCGCAGCTTGTCATCGCAGTGCCCGCAAATTCCATTCAAATCTGGGGTCTTTTCTCTTATCACCCCCCAGCCTACAGTACCCCAGGCAGAAAGTAGGTACAGAAACCGCAGTAACCGCAGTAAACTACAGTATCCCCAACGAAACAGCAAACGTACAGTATCCCGCAACCGCAAACAACGGAAAGCAAGTACATTAACTACAGTAAT
>KN538375.1:1121306-1158326 GCA_000797535.1 Trichuris suis | reverse complement strand
TGTACCTACTTTCTGCCTGGGGTACTGTAGGCTGGGGGGTGATAAGAGAAAAGACCCCAAATGTGCATGTCCAAAAAGCACTAAATTTAAATTTGTGGAATCCCACTGCATCTTAATCGAACAACATGCAGCTCCGAAGTCGCGATTTTAACACTGGAAACACCCTACTGTGGCTTTTTCTCAGCATATAAGTTTTGCACTTTCAGTTTTTCAACGAGCATTTGCCGTGAAACGGTTTCCCGCCTGCATTCCATTAGTTAGGTTGCAGCGCAAAGCTTTACGAATTTTTGTGTCAAATTTCTGGATTTAAATGCCGTAGGACAAAGTAAACAAAGCGGAATTTAAATTCTGAATGGCATAAGGCTGAACTAGACATTCAGCAGACACAAGCGAGCAACTAACATTATGCGCTATGCACTTCATCTAACTTTAGGGCTGTTAAGTGACACCCGTCGTCGCCAATCCACCGCAGAGGGAGAATTTTAATGATTTGGCAGTTTTCAGGAAACTGCGCTGGTTCCTACAGCAGACAGTTTTCCATTTTATGCATTAGACAAAGTTCAATAGAGCATCTTAGGCATTTTCGCCGTTTATGCTTCCATGCTAGGGCGAAGCAGCGTCCGATTGCAACGTACCTGAGCATACAAAGGTTACTGTATTTTTTCACTTCTAATGTTTAGTCTTTGATCATTTTGTTGCATGGGCGCTTATTTTGGCAATAGTAGCAGCGACATGCGACGTCCCTACAAATACTACAGGTTCTATTCGCCAAGTGCGAGTAGCAGAAAATGAGTTTAATTTTTTAGGTACAAACCGCCAGATGCCAATGATATGCCAGAGGATCCAACGTCCGATTACATGAACCTGTTGAGCATGTTATTTAGCATGTGCGGTCTGTTAATGCGTGTAAGCCTTTGGCATACGTCATCGTTGTATTGGGTAAACTACGTGTTTGTACTTTGCTTCAGACGAAGTGGTGCGCCTGGCTTGCTCTGTCTTGCTCATTTATCAGTTTTGCCAATTCAAAATCCATTGATGACGCAAAACAAATTGTCACAAGTTTTATGTAAGCTCTATTTTTTTTTATCCATGCCATTGCAATGCTATCTGTCATTCATTTAGGCTGTCTATCTCCTCCGTTGTCATGTGCTATCTTCAGAATCCGCAGCCAATGGTTTCTCCTTGGTCAACAACATAGCATTAAAGTTTCCGAACAACCACAAGAGAAGTGACACTTAGAAATACTGATTTTTGCTTTCCATGCTTGGACTTTGTTTAACTCCTTCACTGAGCTTCTCTTTGCAATATGGTTAATCAAATTATCATGCAGGCAGATCTAATGCTCCGCGGTGTACTTCCGCTTTCGTGAAAGCTTGACACGATTCTCCACGAGGATGCAATAAATGCATCCCAAGATTTGTGAGTTCTACAATGGACTGTTGAAACGATGCTTTCCGTATTGGGTTGAAATAAAAGTAGAACCAATCGCTTTGTTTCTTATGAATATATTTGGCAATGAGGAGAGGTTGAAGATAGAGCATTTTAGTTTACCTTTGCATCACGTTTGATGATCAAGACGCTGTCGATGGGATGAACTGCATCCCGAAAGCCCCATGACTCTTGACAACAAATAAAACGCGCCAAACATGATACAAAGCGTTTATAGATAAAAAAATTATACATCAGTTCCCTACCTAATTACGTCGGTATTGCTCGTGGCGCAAATTCTCTACAAAGGAAGCAATTAAAGGAATGGTACCTGCACATTACAGTACTCACACGACTGGTTAAAAGAGGGAAAGTATTTAAAAGTACTGAGAGATTCGGACTCGGGGAATCGCAAAGCGTTGGAAACTTTGCTAAACAGCAATTGATTCACAGATGGGGCCAACGCAAAAGAAACTATCAAAAATAAACGAAAGAAGTGAAGCTATACAGTTCACATTTCATGCAGCCTAAGTTGTTGTTAACGCGGTTCTTCCAATATAAAGAAGTGTTTTCTTGAATAGGATTTTACCGCCATATATAGGCAATTCATGACTGTAATTAAATAAAGGCTGAAAAATTGCATTTATTGTACAATTATGGATCAGTTATCCATAGCCATTGGGGCACCGTATTCTTCTACCATTATTTCCTGAATCGACGCAATAGCAGTCTCGACAGGCAATTTGAGTTTGGGATTCTTACGCATCGCTTCCCTGCAAACAGTATACAGTATTCTCTGCCCGTGAGCAGACGTACAAGCCCTACCGTAAATAAACCATCATAGTTCGTGCCATTTCCAAATACTTTGTGTATATTAGTCGCACAATAAAAGACGCAACGCGGAATACGGCCGGCGGTGGTGGCACTAAAACAAAATGTCAATAGATAGAGTAGTACGGTAAGCTAGTAACCTGAAAATCGCAATGCGTTTAAAATTTCAAAAATAATCAATACTCCGCTTCAATAAGCGTAAAAGCTTACGCGTATTTGATTGAATCCACGAAGTGACCACTTGTTTAACAGCTTCAAATTCGTCTGGATCGAAACGTTCATAGACATCGAATGACGAAAATGGAAGTTCTAATCGAGGCGCTGCATTATCAAGCGCCTATAAACAACATCAAATTCAATTTATTAAAATGGATGCAAAGATTAAAAGTGTTCAAATAACTGACATTTCCAAAAAGACTTGTGCGTAATAACAGCTTAATTTTTAGAATAACATACTTTTGCGCGCTTTTGCTCAATTTGACGAACAATCTTCTTGCGTATGCTTTCCGGCAATTGTTCCAACACTTGTTGGTCAATCTGAGAGAAAGCGACAAAGGTGAACTTCGTGAGATAGATGAAGATTGCTTTGTCCACTTGCCTGCGAAGGTTCAGGAATTAGTAGTGAGCATTGCGTGTTTGGTTCAGAGGATTCACTTTCCGTTTCAGCTACTTCTTCAGGTGCTTCCAAATGCTGTTCGCGCTCTGATCGTTTGCTTTTGGCCTATATGATAAAAGCGGTCATATTTGGTACTTTGGAGTCTCAATACCATGCCATCTGCAGCTAACAGATGGGTTAACTTTGAGCGAATACTTTCAGGCAGGGAGTCAAGCACCTCTTTGTCTGCCTGAAACAGGAGGGGCATAAATAAACATATCTGCGTTCACTTGGGCATGGATATACTTCACATTCGACTTGTTTATTTCGAAAACTGGATGCGCCAGGGTCCGAAGCAGCCTCTTTTTCCACTAAAGGACCCGCGTTCCGCAAGTTGGACATGTTGACGTCGGTGACCGTGTTGTCGTCGTCAACTGTTGGCGCACTGTTCAAGTCAGAAGTGCTCGCCTGCTTAGAGAAGTTTCAATATTAAATTTTAAAAAATGCGTTTTAAAAAATCTTACACTGCGTTTAGTCCAGTTATCTGCTCGCTTTGATTCTCCGAAAAAGCAGCGGATCAAGTCTTTGTCGGTTGCCTTCTGGCTGCCAGCAACGGAACGAAGCTTGTGCACCGATATACCTATCTGTTTGGAAAAGAAAAATTCAAATCTCAAACCACTTCAAAGCGACTTCCAACCCCTCGTATATCTGTAGGCTCTGGCTTCAAGCTGCGTAGCAGCGATAGGACCGTTCGTGTGATCGCCGGCTCAGCGGACGTATGCGTTCCAATGGTTACGGACTTGCACGTTGAATCGCATATTCCATGGCCCAAGAATTTCATTGTTTTCACCGACGCTTCCGGAGCGCGTATCTGTTATGACAGACGAAGTTTGTAAGCAAGCATTTTCATTTTAGCTTAAACTGGTTTACTCAAATTCACGTTACACGACATGGCTACAGAGGTTGAAAGAATAGCTTATATACCAAAATTTAAGTTAGCCAACGTCAATTGTAGCGACACGCTGCTGACGGTTCGCGAGCGACCCAAATGCACTGCACATTTTTATTTATTTCTATTCTATTGCGCTAGATGGGTCTGTCATAATGTCAAGTACGAGAAATAAGAGCTGTTATAGCTCATAAACAAATTTTTACCGTACTTTTAAAAAATTATGAATATGATCCACAAGATAAGTGTTGAATCTGAATCGGAAGCATAAGAGAAAGTCGGCTCTTGTCGCTCAGCCTCGTCACCGTCATACTGTAAGTTTGCTGGCAATCCTGTTCTGTCCTTACCTAAGCCTAAACCTAAACATAAGGCTTATAATTTAGCTTAGGCTTGGGAAAGGGCAGAACAAGATGGCCGGCATGCTCGAGAGTAAGGGCAGAACAGGATGGCAGCACGCCTGCAAAAAAGGAACCTGCATTCCTCAGACAGTAGGACAATGAATTTTGAAAAGTCGTCTGCGTTCTACATGCATTAAGCTTAATTCAAACGTCTTCAATTAATGATGTTCACGTTAGAAAAGAGATAGGAAGAGTTGTCGATATTAGAAGTATCAATTAGTCGTACGAACCATCAACTTGAGAGTAAAAGTTCGGCCTTCAACGCTTTGTTTGCGCATTCGCTCCGCGACTTCATGGCTTAACTTTTTAACAAATTCCACAGTTTCGTCCCACTAAAAAAGTAATCGACAGCTCATAGACATACGTTGGTTTTTAACCAACGTCTTTTAACCGAACGCCGTAGTTGACGTCGCAGGATAGAGATTTTTTTATTGCTTCCATTTGCACCGGGGCAGAGTCGATTCCTCGCGCTTTGGCGTACAACGTTTCCCCAATCTTCTTACCGAATCGTTGAACCAAAGTGGACAAGTCCAGATGAAGGAGGTCGCCGCATGTGGTCACCTTTAAGTCGGACAGCTTTTTAAGAGTACTGTAGCCTACACCTGCAATTTGAATAAATGTTACGAATTGCTGGAGTGCCCAGCAGCTTAGGCGTACCGGGAAGATCGCCTAGGCTTATAGCCTCCATAAAATGGGATACTTCTTTGGAAGTGACTGCGTACTGACCATTAGGCTTCGCCGTTCTCGTGGCCAACCTAGCAACCAACTTATTTGGTCCTAAAATCGAAGTCGGCGTTCAATTTTGCATACGCGAGTTTTTTTTAGCGCACCAATTCCAGCCGACGCTGAGCAACCGGTCGTTGAAAATATTTCCTGGCGAAGATACGAAATTGCTTCCGACGAGGAAACGTCAATTGACGAGCAAAGCTCCTTGAGATTTAGATACATCTCGTCGCAGCTAATGGCTTCAATATCGGCTGTATACCTGAGCACGGATGAAAAAAATGGATGAAACGCATTGAATCGAACGTATACCGGGAAATCAAGGAGAAAAATGTTGTCGACACCTCCTTACAACGATTAAAATCGTAAGGCAACGATTTCAGGGATGGACAAAGCTTTTGAGCATCTCCGAGCAGCATGCCGTTGCGTATGCCAAATCTGCGAGCTTCGTAGTTGCACGACGCAATCTCTGACAAAGACGAAACGTCTCCATCCTTTACTCTTCCCTTACCACGAGAGTGTGCTACAACCACCGGCAAACCTCGAAGTTCCGGGTATTTTTGCAAACTAACAGAAACGAAGAAACAGTCCAAGTCTAGATGAGCTATAAACGGGTCGTCGGGACGAAAATTAGAAACAGCCATGTCCGACGATGATCCCTGACGATTTGACGCAATGCTATCCTGCATACGCTTACGATCACTTGATCTATCCTTCTTAGTCTGCTGCATTTTAAGAACGTAACTTTTTAATTCTTGGGCAAGCGTAGAAATGAAGTGCAGTCTTGAGTGATCGTAAAACTCTTGAAGAAAATTAGGGTCCGTAGTCACTGCTACGTTGGTTGGTTTTTGCCTTGGCAAAGCCGACTCCGCATTCGACGGATTCTCGACGGGAACAACGAACTTGGACATTGCACCGGGAACAGCTAATTTACCGGGAGTTGGAGCACTATCGCAAGACGAGTAAAGACGATACAATCGCTCGGGTAGCAAGCAGCTGGCTTTTACACTGCAGAAACAGAACAATAGACTTGAAAAAATCCTATAGTGATGCTCACCTTTCAGTTATCCAGTCGGGTCGCATAATTTTGTCCTTTTCCTTTAATTTGGCTACTTTTGCATACGCCAAATTGGATGCAATTACGTGGGTGGTTTTTGACGTACGATAAATATGGTATTCGCCGCCGTGTTTCAAAATAAGGCGCTTCAGCTGAGCAGCAGAAGGTTCTTGAATTCCATACAGTCAGTACGGTAAGGCTGCGATAAGCAACTAAAGCCTACCCGTATAGCCGTTAACGTACACGGAAATGCCCTTGAAAATTGCCGTCGTATCTTTGTACGCGTCTGCCTCTTTTTGGAATTGCGCGGAAAGTTTTGATTTCTTCCATTCCATATATTCGCCCTAAGATGGCGTTCAAATGAAGCGACAACGCGCTTGCTAGTAGACTCGACAGCCTACCCATCCTTTCCAATTTCCATCCTCTGCTGAGCGACTTGTCGGCAGCTTCAGCGACTCCTGGCAAGATTAGAAGAAGTACTTTTTGCAAGCGCGAAAATGGGCAAGAAAGGCGCTCGAATTGCGAAAATAGGCAAGGCGATGCGAAATTTACCATTTTACCTTTAACGTTATGTTATTGCCTTTCTTCATGTCCGTTCCAAAAGCTGCGGGATCAAATTTTTTCTTTAAGTTTATTGCCCAGTAGGCTACATTGCCCAACGAACCTGCGAATCGAATTTATGACGGTACTTTGAAACAAGTCGTATTGTTAATCCTATGTATTAGCATTTTTGAATCTTTTTTCTGCAACTAATGGGTGCCATCTAGCGCCCCACCGCCCCGTTGGCCTTCCGTAGCCCCTGTGGAGCACGGCAGCTTGAGAATCACTGCCTTAGGCTTTAATAATTAATGAAGACGATTATGTCCTGCGCGGATATTCAAATATTTACATTTGCACCTATTAGTCATGAAAGAAAAGCTTCTATTCGGAAAGGAGCCTTTGGAAAGCAAATATTTATTCTCACTTTAAATAAAAGTAGCAATGAAATGACGATGTATCAATCGCCAAATCCAACCGCAACTAGATTACGTTGCACAGTTTTGATTGAGTTCATTGGCAGTTTATTTATTCATACCGATGGGCAGATTGATAGGCTTGCTATTTTTCCTATGTTTATTCGCGCTACACAGAGCGGTAAGAATTTATGGAGCGTTGCGAAGGACGAACGGGCAAATAGCCGCTCAAATATTTTAGGAGCAGTCAAAGTGTAGTCTGGCAACCGATATTGTGACTGTATACGTGTATCGCAATATAGACAAGCTTGGTCCATCAAGGTACTATTCAAAGGTGGAAAGTGTGGAAACTTGCGTTTGTGACGCCGGTTTTTGCATAGCTATATTCGCAGTTAGACCGACTGTCTGTTCGGCGGTCGTGAAGGTACTTCGTGCCATTGAAACTTGAAAACATTTAACTACTCTGTACCTGAGCATTACAGAAGAAAAGAATTTTCAATATTTTTTATTATTATCCAGTATAAGCTGCAAATAAGTCATTTATGATTAATACAATGAACACGCTTTCGATTCAAACCGTTTTTTACAAAATCTTGCTTGTTTAGATGTCGCCGGAGGAAGTGGAGGAGTTCTGCCCAATAAATCAGAGAGCACCTAAATACATGTGCGAAGGAACTTTCAGCTCTTCTACTCCAACAGAAATGGAATTCGAATGCGGGGAAGTCTCGTCATTCGTATGAAACTGCGGGTATTTCGTACCCTCCAAAAATGAAGCGTTTTCGCTGGTGCAGCAATCTTTTGGGCTGTCAGGAAAATTATGCAAATTAAACTGATGCTGCTAAGATGACGGAAGCTTACTCGCGTTTCGTTACTCGCGCGTTACTTTGTAAAATACAAAGTTAAATTCAAATTGGTAAAACAGCTTGCGAAAGTGGTTGCAAATGGGAAGAGTAATCATTTAAGATGAGGGTGCAGTTTAAGCTGCCCATATTTCTATTTGAACAGAATGCCAAATTTCCTTCTGCGCGTTCTCGTTCGTAAACAGCAGATAAGCAAACATAATTATCAGTCACGCGCGCACATCACGCAAATTGGGCAAACAGTCGTCCATATCTTTTGAATGAATAATTAGTCCTTCTTCTCGTCATTGACGTGGAGGAAAAGATGGAAAGCGTGGGCTAAACGTGTAGGACAACTTTGAACCTGCGAGCATACAGTAATCATGAGTTTCTTGAATATGCTCCTCACGTAGTTTTTTATTCGTATTTATGCCAAAGAAACACTTTTAGTGTGATTAGATGCGTACTGGTGTTTTTCGCGTAGCTTAAAGCTTATGCAAAATTCAATTGTGCTTCCGTACGGCTGTTTTTTTGCCGCTAACGTTCATGCTTCTGTGCAACGGCAATAGTTACGTCTATTCTGTTTTGGTTTTTAAGTTTCTACTTTTGGCCATAAGCTTTTGGTCTTTGGCCTTTTCAGAAACGAACGTTTGACTTGAATACTTCGCTTATAAGTTGCGCTTCTTCAGTCGAACAAGCATGATGCAGGTTAGCTTTATAGCCCGCTGCCTCGAAAGTACGAATGAACTTTGCTTTCAGGTCGAAATCTACGATTGCAAAACGTTGAAGCTGTTGACCACTTTGGACGATGTTTGTTTTCGTTATTATTGCTTAGCGCTTTTGATGGACGCTGTTTTAGATTAGCGGCGACGAATTGATCGTTGAGGTGAAAGAACGAGTTCGTAAAAATAGTATGCATCCTTTGCTTTCCCTGCCCGCTTTTCATGAATGTTTTAGTGCCCAACCTGAGCACTGCGCGTCAGTCTCTACGACTGCAGCCCCGTAAGGCCTATGTGCTCCTCTCAAGGGTGCAATAAGTGGAATTCGTTTAGGCGGTAAATCTTTGGATGATCACGAAAAGCTGTATCTTATCAAAGGTGCCAATGCTGGTGATAGATTGCAGCTGTACTTAAAAGATTTGGGCCCACAGATCGGCTGGAAAACGGTACAAACGTGCTTCACGTTTTTGAAAAGCTACCGCGGTGCGTTTAGGTTTTTATTTTGGAATATCTTGGTCCTTTGATAATTTATCCTCTGTTCTTTATCCGGCTGCCATGGCTGTACGGATCTCAATATGCGTACCAGTATCCCAAACATGCGGTTGTACGGTAAGTCATAAAAAAGAAAGCAGGTTCGCTTGCACTTGGTTAACCTTAGCTTGGCTCTTGCCTGTTGGACATTTCATTACGCAAAACGTCTTTATGAAACCATGTGGGTGCATCGTTTTTCGCACGCTACGATGCCCCTTACCAACTTGTTCAAGGTGTACAGTAATTATTCACCCGCGAAAGAGTTTATCATAGTTTCGTTTAGAATTGTACTTATTACTGGTTGTTTGCTGCATTTGTTTCGTTTCACATCAACCACCCGTTCTACACTCCTCCTCATGTCGGCTCACTGCGAATGGTATTCGGCTTATCCGGTTTCGTGATTGGTGAAATCGGCAACTACAGTATTCACGTGGCTATGAGTAACCTACGCCCTCCTGGTATTGTTACTGCGATCTTTAAATTGTCTATTTAACTTCACAAGCGTTGTTTAAGGCTCTAAAGTACGCAGAATTCCACTGCCAACGTCTAATCCATTCACAATACTGTTCGATTTCGTAAGTGTACCTAATTACACTTATGAAATCCTGGCTTGGTTCTCCTTCTCGATTATGACTCAGTGCCTACCCGGTAGGTCTCGTTGATGCGTTTCCTTCATCATTATTTTAGGCACTCTATTTTGTAGCTCTAATGTTTGCTATGTGTGGGGCGTATCAAATGACGATTTGGGCTCTAGCAAAACACAAAGCCTATAAAAAGGAGTTCACCTCCTATCCACAGCATCGTCGCGCTATATTTCCATTTATTCTATAATAATACTTCTGTTATTGTACTGTTTGTGTTATTAAGAGTTTGTTGCTCTATTATTTTCTTGTTTAAGCTGTTCCTTTGCATCGTTTGCAGTTAATGGCAAAACGCTTATCGCATACGTGTTCCTCTGTTGTCATTACAGCGTTAGTAAAAATTAGAAATGTCAAAGATTCACGATATTCTTATATGACGACTTAATGGCGACACATAAATTGATAAGAAACAAGCTTGGCGATAAGTATAGCTTCAAATAAAAACTAGCGCGTTGCCGATTAACTTCCCCCGTAAGTAAAAGTACACTGAGACCAGCGCAGCTGAAAAGCGTTACCTGAGCATCATTAAACAAATTCAAATAATTACGGTATTATTTGAAAGCAGTGGAAAATTTTGGACGCTGAACAAACAGCGAAGTTATTTTCGGTTGCAGTTAAGCTCGACGGCTACGTGGCGTGTGACAGAAAACTACGCAAGCAAGTTAGTCTTTATTTTGCTTTGGTTCGTTTAGCATTTTGCATTCAGCCTCCATAACGCCCCGAAAAACGTCGAACCGATGATTGACGGCGTCCAGTTGGTGTAGCAAAGCTTTGGAACCGAATGCACCATTTTCGGTGCAATGGCCGTAGAATACCCTTCTGATTCGCGAGTGCAGCAATGCAACGGCACACATTGGGCAAGGCTCTCTCGTAACGTAGCAGTCGAATCCGGTGCACAGGTAGAAGTGCCGCCGGCGTTCGATAGGTATGCTGTCGGCTGCAGCGATTGAAAATCCAGGCAGATGGTCAAATAGGGGTGAAGCTCCATGGAACTGAGCCACAATATCAATTGCCGCAATTACTGCGTGCTTCAACGGGTTTGACGACATCATACCATTGTGAGCTGTAGCCAAGACGACACCTGATTTGGGTTCAACAATAACGCAACCTACTGCTTCCATTTTTTGATTCACTATTTTGGCAGTTTGTATCGCAAGTGACATGTACTTCTCGATTGCCTCTTTGTCGGCATTGCTAAATAAGGTAAGTTCAATAAGCGACGCTATTCTCTTATTTTCGTGAAACGCAACGGGCCAGACGGAGGCAGCCCACCGATACTGTGCTCGTGTCAGCGGCTCCTCCGCGGGTACAAATGTCTTTAGCAACAATGTTTCCTCCAAAGAAATATTTATCGTATTACAAGCGCTGCGCATTTGTTCGCTAAACTTTGACAGTTGCAAATCGCCCAACTGATTTGACGGCCACAGTAGGATGTCAAAATGTTTGCAGGTTGTTTCTGCTACAGTACGAACCCTTTTCAAATGTTTGAATTGATCCCAGGGAAAGATTTCCGCGCACAATAGCACGCAAGTTGAAACAATCCGATTCTCGGCGGTTCGAAAAAAATAAAACTCTCGCAAGGGAAGTTCCACTCTGCAATACATGTCCGGCAAAACGGCTTGCCATTGGTTCCTAAGCGTCTTGTCCACCATACGCCTGAAATAACGCATTTACACCAACACCGCCTTTTGCTCACTTGTGGAGAAAGGAAGTGGCACATCTGTCGAAAAAGAACAACTGCACATAGAATTTACAAGTTCACTTTGGAATTTTGTAAAAATTGCCGACGAATTTCAAAAGCCATCACGGCAGCGGCAACGGAGGAATTGAGGCACATTCCTTTTTGGGCCATTGGAATGTGCAGACGACTGCCCTTTAGTTCGACTGCCAAACGGACAGTGGCTTTGCTGAGACCATTGCTTTCGCTTCCGATGAAAAGTACAACGGGAACTTCGGAAGACATGCGAATAGCAGAGCTCCAATGGACAACTGAGATTTCGGAATCGGTATCATTACTTACGGACGAAGCGTTCGTTGAATGAGCATCCGCAAGAAGTAGCTGAGAAAAGGGAATATGCAAAACGCGGGAAAAATTCGACATATCTACCAACCGTGAATTCAGAAGGCAAATAGCTGCGTATATCTTCCAAATGCAAACGTTCATAGACTGGCAAGTAGAAGTGACCACCTGAGCCTGCGCGCAGAACTTTGACTTGCCATGGGTCACAACAACCTATAAGGGAGTCAATTCTTTATTTCAGCAACGTTGACCATCCAGAATTCACCAGCGAGCGTCTACATGGCTCTACATCCGGCTGAGGCGAGCGAACGAATAAGTGAGCCCATATTGCTTGGATCCTTAATGCCATCGCATACAACAATTAAAGGTATTGTTTCAGCGGTCTGCGCCTGTGAGATAGCCTTAAGCGAGGGTTTCCCGGCGATCGCTATAAATAAGGAAAGCGTCACTGGATGGCGCAACTTTGCTTCTCATTCCAAGGAAGAAACAAAAGACGAAGTCAGTAAGTGATTTATTCAATCAGCTTTAACAAGACTCCGTGCACATGAGCTTGTCAGAGTCAAAAAAGCACATTAGCATTTATGTAAATATTTGAATATTATTTCAAAAGTTCGTACCTGACTACTCTATATTCGCTTGAATGCTTACAGTAACGAAGCACGAGTTTTCCTAACGGCAGTGCTTAACATGCAATCTTACAAGTAACGTAAAGGCAATCATGGTAAATTCACTTCAGTAAGCAAGAGCCAAATGCGATTTATTCTTATCATGCTTAGCTAAAAGTATTTCAACATTGACATCGGCTGAAAGTGCTCCTCAGAAGTCAGACATTCTGTTAAAGCAATAGCACGACGCAAAGCGGATAACTGTAGATTATATACGTCCAATTACTAAAGTTTTGTCAAAACTGAATAATCAATAAAAGGTGACGCTTTTTTAAAAGCCTAATAACCTGCAAATCATACAGTAAGAAACTTTTTCAAATCACATATCTAAACGCCCACCGCTGTACTGCTTGCTCGCCGGCCATCCTGTTCTGCTTTTACCAAAGGCTAAGTGAAAATACAACTCGTCGTTTTAGGCTTATGCATAGGTAAGGGGAGAAAAACATGGCTGGCATGCCTGGCAAAAAGGAACATGCATTCTTCAGGTTACAGTATGACGGTGGGGCAGCTAACAGACAGGACCCACTTTTTTTCAGTTGAAGGGAAAAAGCCTAGTCACAAACATCTTTGCGGAAACTACTTTCCTTACTAATAAGAAAGGCCAAAATAACGCTAGCACGATTTCTAGGACGCGAAATGGCTTTTAAAATTATTTGGACATGGTTCGAATAAACTGCGTTTAACACGCCCACCGGAAGTTAGCAGAACTCTCCACTGCATTAGTACTAATGATGAGCAGGAACGCTATTTGTACCTGCGCATTCTACCGTATACCAATTAGTCCGGAAAATGGACGTTCTACTGTATATTTCTTAAGTGCACTGGTATGAATACAGAAGCCTTTATCGTTGTGATGCATTCAGCATACATTTAAAGATTTAAAAATGTATTAAGAACCTGTTAGAGATATTAGTAACCTTGTTAGATTAAACAAAACAATAAATAATATGTCAGCACTTAAGATGACTAGATTAATGAGAATTCGAGACACACAAGGCAATCATGAACAAACGTACCCATAATGCCAGGAGGTGTATCAAGCAAAGACCAAGCGTTCATCCTATGCGAACTTATACGCAGCAAGTCCATGTTTGGCGAGACGGGAAAGTTGTACAACACTTTAGGGCTGCAAATAACAATAGGAGAAACTAAGAGAGTTGAAGCAATCTCACTCGCAGAAGATAAGGTTTCTAATCTCAACGCCACACGATATAGCCTCCTGAATCAATCTTTTTCCTTCGAGAAGGATCTCATCCCTACTTGTATTCCGGCGCCCACTGGCCAACGACCGCATAACGTCACTAAAATCGAAAATGTCCCATCTAATTTCGACGCAACATACAACAAGTAGAACATACATGACTTGTTTATCCGTTTCTGGATGCAAATTTCTCCATTTTATACCACCCTCAGATTTCATTGGCGCCACTTTGGCGACATCCGTAGGTGGAGGTTTCGTCTTCGCGACATCCGATTCCAAGTATTGAGCCCGGTATAAACGACTCTTTCGTTTGTTGGCCTCCGCGGGACGATGAATAATATAATTATCAGTCTGCTTCACGCCTTTCACTATTCGTCTTGGCGAACGCATCAGCGAGCTGTCCGAATAAATGACAATGCACCATGGGGAAATTCAAACCAGCGGGCTCTTACTGTACAGCAACCTTTTGCCGCCTTACGGTAGTCAGCAGGGCGTTGAATAAGCAATGCGTTTTGTCCATAGGAAAAAAACTGCAAGCTGTAAAGTGATCAACGCACAAATTCATAAGGCGTAAAAGGTAAGCAATCCGGCGAGATTTTACGACACAAGCGGGAAGGTTGGAAAACTGAATTTAATCCCTCTCAGCTATCAGGCAGTGCGTATTTTGAATGAGCTTTCCAATTGTCTCGTCTTTCCTGCAGCTTCCTGGCCTCCTCGACCATGTCGTCGAACGTGCTCGGCCTTTCGGGTAGGAGACCGTCAGCCTTGAGTAACCTTTCCAATGCCGAATTAGCCGTATAAAATCGAGCTTCGCCAATGTAAGCGTCGTAAAAGCTCACTTGGGAAGAAGGAGAGAAAAGGACGCTTGCAATTTCGTACGAACCGAGGAAGACAAATCCACCAACGGCAAGCCAAAGTACGCGAGGTACAACGCCAGCAAACAAGCTTGCAAAGCCATGATGGCGCCATGCATCCGCAAGCACGGAGATAACTCCGTCACTTTGGCCCTGAACCTTGTTCGACAACATTACGCGGGTTTTGGCCATGTCCAATGGTGTGGTCAATGCTGAAAGCGCAGGAAGACAAACTAGAACTGATATTTCAAAAGGAAATGGCTTAAACTACCGCCGGCTATCGCGCCTGCTAATGATCCGCAGGTAGCACTCTGCCAGGATTTTATTGGCTTCTTCTGTACTCGAGACCAATGGCCTTTCAACGATTCCCAAAGCGGGAATTGTATGCAGGAGAATGGTATCTCCCTTGCTACTGTAGCTAGGAAACCGCGATAAAGTCCAGCAGGTCCACTGCTTGCTAGAATTGAAGCGGCAACTTTCCCAACGGACACTGTAGCCATCGCCTGAGCCCTTTGCTTAATCACTTCAGTTGGAACCCGTACAAGGCAGGCAACCAATTCGCCGCAACAAGCGGCTAGCACATGGGACGCTGAACGATTTGGTACCCAACCTGACGAAGCGCCCTTAACGTACTCGTAAGTAAGAAAGAAAAGGGCTGATCCGGGAGCCGAACCGACGGCTATGGATGGCAACCCGGCGTACATGGACTTAAAACCACCAGTGGACATCAATCCAGCAGAAGACTGAAGCCTTGTCTTTAGCGTGTCCAGAGGGTACAAGGCCAAGTCAACAGCCAGTCCGGCAAAAGCGCCGGAAAAAAGGGAAGCAAAAAATCCACGTTCAAATGACGACATAGGGAACACATAGATTTCTCCAATTCGCGCTCTCTGGGGCAGCCGATAGCGTCAAACGTGGAGCTGCACCTTTGGTCACTTGAAAATCGCAAGAACAGCCAAGATGAATTACGTAGCTCGAAACGTCATCACCTGTCCAATTGGGGTGACTAGTGAACGATTAAGCAGTCAACGTAAACCATTCTCGTACCGACAGGCCGGCTGAAATGATCGAACGTCAATTTACCTCGCTGCTAACAGCTCCGACAATTTACAGTAGGAAAACAGTACCTGCATTTCGCGTCAAGACTACAGGAAGGCGCAAATGAAGCATTGAAGAAAGAAGAGCACTAAGAAAGTTATTAACGTAATTTGCATAAAAATGAAAGCTTTATAAAAGCGAATGATATGTACAGAAATAGTAAGTAGCAAATATAACGGAAAGCAATAAGAGGCATCAGACCTATTGTTCTTTGCGAAAGTGCAAAGGCTATTCAAAGGACGAAAGCAGAGGAACTGATGCTATACGAAGCATTTTGTCACGGACACGAACGTCCCGCGAAATCAGCAATTTAAACTTTTCTGGGGTCTCTTCCTCTATTTGCCCGCAAATAATACCGTAGTTTGGTAGTAATCAGGTTTGCTCTACTCGTAAACATACAGTAGGATAAACAACGTCGATTATGCGCGTATGCGTCCTCCCGTTGTACTGCAACTTCGGCGGCCGTCCTGTTCTGCCCTTACCTAAGCCTAAACATAAACATAAGGCTTATATTTTGGCTTAGGCTTAGGCCAGGGCAAAGCAGGATAGCCGGCACGCTCGCCAGTAAAGGCAGAACAGGACGGCCACACGCTTAACAGAAAGGAACCGCGAATTTCTCAGACATTACGCGCGAAAAATCAAAAATCGATGTTGTTTATCCTACTGTATGTTTACGAGTGGAGCAAACCTGATTATTGTCAGGGTTACTGTATTGTTTGCACGCACGTAGAGGAAGAGACGCCTTTTCTGATTGCGACCTGCTTGATGTTTACTGCGGGTTACCGCATTGGTCCATAATTTGATGATTTCGAGATAAGAGAGGGCTGTACGATAGTTTTCTACCTGTTAGAATGGTAATAAGATTTAAAGTTTCGGGTCTTTTCCATTAGATGCCCGGTGATTACTGTAGGTGGAACTAAAATCAAGTTCTATTGGTCCAGGTAACCCCATACAGGCTAAGCCTAAGCCTCAAGTCAAGTCCGGTTGGTCCCAGTAACCGCAGACAGCCTACGCTTAAACCTAAGATGAGCAGGCGCTTTAGTTTATGCTGCTTGGGGTTACTTGGACTAACTGTACTTGATTTTAATTCTACGTACAGTACCCCTCCGGTGGCTAACCGTTTTCACATGCGTAATCAGAATAGACCCGTTTGAAATGAACAGAGTCTTTCAGATAAACCGCAGTCAGTCATAAGCGTTCAAAAATTTTGGTGGTGCTTTTCGGAAGCTCGCAAATATGCAGTAATCCATGGAAGCAAACAGAGCAATGTAGTTGCATAATGACGTCAGCAAATAAGGGGCTAAAGCCAACGTGGCGTCGACTTGCACACCATAATTAATCGTAGGTGACGTAAGCATTGCGCTACTTGGGCCAATCTTTCCTTCAGCGGCACACCGCGTGAACTCGCACAAATACGCTAAGATTATGATTTCGGGGGGTTTGGACTGAATCTGTCGTTCAAATAACTCTCCCGCTGCTATATTGAGTCGCGACATCACGCTGACTTGTGTCAACAGACGCCCCGCGACATCCGCGCTGGCAACCTCGCTGTTATTTAGACTTTACTATAGGCCACCCACGAATAAACCAAAAATGGAGAATAGTGACGCCTACATGAGCTAACATTCTATGCAATCCTTACATAACGCAACCGTAGCCTGGCACCATCTTACTGTAGATTGGCGGGCCATCTTACCTTAATTCACGCCCTAAAGGCAAGGTTTCTATTCCACGTTAGGTTTAGGCGAAGAGGGTGGAACAGGGCGCTCTGCATGCTTGCCAGTAAGGGCAGAACAGACTGGCCAGCACTTTTTTGCAAATGAATCTGCCTTTGATGGCCTACAGTATGTTAGGATACTTTTAACTGCTGACGCTTAGTCATAGTAAAGTAATGAGGCTTTCTTATTTCACGAGCAACAATTTTTCCCATTGGTTAAACTGTTTACCATAGCTCGCGTTGACTGTATTTGCGTACCTGAAAATCATACCATACCCCATAGTCGGTATTGTTGCTCTTTGTACTTGCTCGTATGTGAGAAGAATATGTTTGGGCAGAAAACCGCTTTCGGTTCGCCTTCTTTCGGCAGCGCACCAGGTGATTACTGTTTTTAGTTAACTTCTTGCGCTATTACCTTTTGGTCCGCAGTAGCATGCTTAGTCTTTCGTGCTTAAGCGGGCATTGTAGAAGGTTTATTTGCTTGTTGTTTGATTAATTCAATAAATGACAAACGTGCTTAGCATTCGGAGCGCAGAGTTCCTTCCTATTCGGCTCCAAACCGACGACGGGGTTCGGAACTCCGACAACGCAGTCGACTGGCCTATTTGGCTCCAATCCCACGACCACGTCCGGCGGTTTGTTCGGTAGCAGCACGGCAACGCCATCCGGTGGCCTCTTCGGTTCTTCAAATGGTATGTGTCACGCTTTTCGGCAGCGTAACAGTTGCTACGTAGTGTTATTGCGCTGCAGCCTTTGGTCAGACGACTTCGTCGCTATTTGGCACAACTCAATCCAAACCTCTTTTTGGAACTTCGGCGACGCCAGCTTTTGGCTCTGGTGGCACCACAGGCGCATTTAGTGAGTTTCGCCAGTTGGTTAAGAGTGTCGTCTTTTGAACATTCATTGTGTTAGCTTTCGGCTCTCAGCAGCAGGGTACCTCCGCCGGTGGAATGTTTGGTCAGCCGGCCCAGCAGACTGGGAGCAGCCTTTTCAGAAGCACAGGAACGACAGGATCAAGTTTGTTCGGCTCCACGCAACCACCCGCCGGAACGACGGTCAAATTCGAACCTGTCGTTGGTAGCGATACGATGCTTCGAAATAGCATTCAGACGAATATTACCACGAAACACCAATGCATTACTAGTATGAAACATTACGAAGGCAAAAGCCTGGAGGTAAGTGCTCGCTAGGCAATTCAGGTGGGCTTTCGTACCTGCGAACACTTAACTTTTTTGATGATTTACGAGGGCATACTGTAGTAACGAATTATTTTTATTAATAGTCTTGTTAAGATTGTTATCCTTGCTCTAAGGGTACTCGTGCAGAGCCTCGTCTTCTAATCCTGCCTTGAATATGTAATCAAGGTAACTGAATCGCCATCTGAAGCCAAAGGAAGTTGTTCGCTTTATTTTTTAAAGTTTAGTAGATGTGTCTAGCTTAGCATGAACCAAGCCTACGTAAATTTATGGGCTCATCCGTGGTAAATAACGTTTGTCTTTAAACTTAGGAGCTTCGTGTGGAAGACTACTTAGCCAATAGAAAGGGCCCACAACAACCCAGTAGCCTTGGCTTTGGTGTTGCGAGTCAGCCACAGACCAGATCTCTGTTTGGTTCAACTTCCACCACTGCCACTGGAACGAATGTTTTTGGACAGACGCAAGACAAGCCATTATTTGGCAGCAGTAAGAAATCATACTGTATCCGCATTGGTCTTACGTAGTTTTGTCCTTAGGCCCATTTGGTTCCACCCAGCCGTCGACTGGACTTTTTGGCCAGCCAACAACGACGCAAAGCACTGGTCTTTTTGGGCAGAAGCCCTTATTTGGAAGCACGACTACTTCGGCCTCGGCATTTACGTTCACCAGCCCGACAACGACGGGCGGTGGCTTGTTTGGACAAAGTCAGCCGCAACAAACTGTACTGCGCTATATCGTATCTTCTTTTCTTTGATCTTACGGTGGTCATAAGTTTAGGGCCTTTTTGGGTCTACAACGGGAACGACAGCTCCTTTTGGTCAGCAAACGGGTTTCAACTTTGGGCAGCCTCAAACTCAGACAGTATATGGCATTCCATCAGTGTTATACTTTCTAATGCGTTCGCTTTTGCAGGGAAGTCCATTTGGCGTAGCAGCGTCTACTGCGGCTACATCGACCGGATCTCTTTTCGGTGGCACCGGTGGAGGTGGACTGTTCGGTAGCAAACCGGGCAGCACAACTACCAGTTCGCTATTTCCTTCGTTTGGTTCATCGACGACCACCTTTGGGGGAGGTTTGTAAAATATTAATATCTTTTCCGCGAAAGTGTAAATCTTTTTTAGCCCAACAACCGTCGCTGTTTAATTTTTCCCAAACCCAGCAGAAGCCGTTGTTTGGCGGTTTTGGTCAAAATTTGGGAACCCAAACTGGCGGTCTATTCAATGCCCCAACGACCGGTACGACTGGCGGCGGGCTTTTCTCCAACTTAAACAAGCCGACGTTTCCACTTGGCGGCACGACGCAACCGTCCAGTAAGTGTTCAACTTGTACGTCCCCCATTGCGCTTCGTTATGGAATAATTCTATTCAGGTATCTTCGGCGGCGGCACTCTGGGCTCTACGGGCATCGGTACCTTCGGACAAAGTACCATAAATGCCGGCTCTGCTTTGGCTACGTAAGTTGCCTTTAATTCATTAGCATTATTATTGAATGAGCATTGTCCCATTCAGTTCAGTTGGTTTACTATCTTAACCACGTAAATGTACCTAATAATCTGCCTTGATTAAGTCTACTCTGTTAGTATTTAAAGTCGTTAAGCGTTTATGATTGAATGCAACCATAAAAGGTTCTATGGTGACATTCGTATTTCTAGTTTTTGGTACTGGTCGAATTAATTTGCATAATGGGATGAGTGTCTTCTTTGTTTACTTGGTGTTGGTTGGCTGTTGTGTGAGTTGGTTGTTACTTTTTAAAGTACTTATGCTGCCTATTTGTCATTGCTTCATCGAGTTAATAAATTTCAGCGATCCGTCCGTTCAGGCGGCCCAGGAAGCACTTGTGCGATCTCAGCTGGCGGCGCTTGCCAATTCGCCGTACGGACAGAGTCCGCTTCTGAAGCTTATGGACACAAAAGACGCAAGTCCAACAGATCCGAATAAGCAGCGCGAAGCGTTGGAAGTCTCGCTGATGGCCAGCAGCCTTTTGGAAAAGCCAAAAACATTACCCCCTATGCGACCATCGCCTCGTCTCTTGGTAGACCAATTGCAGTTGACCGGACATGAAAAATCGTCTAAGGTGGGTTTACCTCTTCCTTTTGCCCCTATTCATCGTTGTAAAATGAATTTCAGCATTACGCCGGCCTTTTGGATGAACTTGAAGGCGGCAGGTCCTTACCCGCCCCGTCGGCTGGCTTCGTGCCAAAGAAAAACATTAAAAAGCTAATCATAAAGCAGCGCCAAAAGGTGAATCTTTAAAGGTGTGGCTAATCGATCATTCGCTACTCAAAGGGTTGACATTGTTGTAGGTAAGTCAAACTGTTGACCAAGTGAATGGAAATGTTGTTGCCCTTACAAATGGTCACAGCGCCCCCCCTGCCACTATTGAGTGAGTAGTATAACTATGAATTCCATTTTCCTTCTTAATGCAAGATTTTCTCATTTATTCAAGGAGGACTTTCAATGGCGTTATTGACAGTAACATGGAGGAACCATCGCCCATACCGAGGGTCCATTTCCCCGAAGAGGAACCCATATCCCATAATATCAGGCACCTGAGAGGTGGTCCAACCGGTCGAATGACGTCAACACCAAAACCGTCTCTTCTACCACCAAGCGAAGCGCCTCCGCCTCCATTAGCCACTAGTGTTATTCTGGAGGAAAGTGCCGTCGATACGGAGAAAGAATTGGAAAATCCTCAGTCTCGTCATGGCGTCCCTTCATTGAATCAGCGCAGAGATCAGCTGGGCATTGTTTGCAAAAGAGACGGTTACTATTGCGATCCATCGTTGGAAGAGCTTGAAGAAATGATCGGCGACGATGGCTATTGCATCGTGTCCAATTTTACCGTTGGTCGCGAAAATTACGGTTCGGTCATGTGGTTTGGTCCGTTGAACGTCACAGGCTTGAATCTGGATCGATTGGTCCATTTTGACCACAAAGAAGTGACCGTATATCCCGAAGGGGAGGTGAAACCGCCAATTGGCGAGGAATTAAATCGACGCGCCCGAATTGTTCTCGAACGCGTGTGGCCAATTGACAAAAGCACGTTGGAGCCAATTACCGTAAGAATCGCCAGCTTATACAAGTGATGTTCAGGTTGCTAATCGTTTTTCTTTTGCTTCAATTCAAGGATCCAATACGAATATTGAGGTTGAAGTTTCGCAATCGATTGGAAAAGGCGTGCGCTCGCATGGAAGCCAAATTCGTCGACTACGATTCAAGCAGAGGCATTTGGACGTTTGAAGTAACAGCGGAATGAAAGATTTGTTTAAATTTGAACGCCTATCACTTAGGTTGACCACTTTTCAAAGTATGGGCTTGTTGACGACGAATACTCGGAGGACGAAGAGGAAGTGGCTGCTGACGGTGCGGCGGAAGTTGGCGACGAAATTAATCAACGAGACGATTCCGTTGTCGTACTTCAAAGAAGCGTTGTACAAGATGATCAATTGGTATGAGACGAATACGCTTGCAAAGCGTGTTTTCACATTTTCAAATCGTAATGGCGGGAAATGCGAGCGTATGAAATCCAATAATGTTCCTCTATTGCAATATGCGACTTTTCATTGCCGATGCTGACTAGGAGCTCCAAGAAGGCATCCTTTTGGCAATTGTACGCAGCTTCAACTGTTTTAAACTGTTTGACGCTAACCTTTGCAAAGGGGAAAGCGTAGCAATAGTGGGTTTGAATTTAAAAATGCGCAATTTGAATCTGTGAGGTGTCATTTGTTTTCTGCAGGTGAAATAAACCAAATGAAGTTGCTGGGACGCTCTCCAAAGCTGTGTGTCCTGTAGGTTTCTGGATACTTTGACTGGATGAGCAAAATTAAACTTGCAGGCTTATACGGAATCAGGTGGCTGCGCTGAAGCCATCTGATATATAAATAGCCTACATACTTACAACTTTTGGAAAGTACAGATTAGCTAGCATCTATGTAGTATAAGCTTGACTTTGACAAGCGAAAATGCGAAATAAAAGCCACAGCCTATTTTTTCTTTAAGCGTTGAATTTATTTGTTATCTATTCTCAAAGTTACAGTACTCAGCTTTTGATGTGGTGAGGCCAAAATAAGAAGTTTCTGAGCTTTCGAATCACTAGCGAGTGGTCATCAGCTTCATCGGGTAATCTGAAGGACTAGTTATTAGTCTCTTCTGCAATCAGCTGAGAGGGTAAAGAGCCAAATAATGTGCACGAAATGAAAGCCTTTCGCCTTGGATGCGCCTTAGTCATTCCTATTACCCGCTGAACTGGCCAGCTATTCCAGAAGAGCTTGTGCCAATCATAGAACAATTTATTTACAGGGTCACCTCAAAAGGTGGCATATGTTTGAAAAAAGGCTGTAGCGTGACGTCACGGGTGCGTTTGAAACGTAGGATTCCCTTTGAGTCTCACCCTTGTTGCTTTTCGAAGCGTAGCGACCTCTAAGCACTTAAAGCCCTATCGTGGGAAAGGTTGTACAGCTGTAAGCTATCGAAGTTGCCAACCTTTTTATTTGAAATAGATCTTGCTTAAGCTTTCCTTTTTTGGAAATTGTGCGCCCTTAAAATGAAATTTTTTTTTATAAAAGCCTTCCGTCAGTGCAAGCAACGAAAAGCTTGCTGCCGAACTGTCTACAAGAGATTTGTCGGCAATGAGGAGGAAGCGCGTGGCCGAAGAGCGTTTGCGCAGCTCGTTGGAGTCGAAATTCATTGACAAACTGCCTCTCGACGCGGCGTCGTTGGCAATTTGCCCAGATTTGAAAAAGGCAATGTCCAAAGGCGATTACGAATCAGCGCTTAGACAAATATACAATGAAACGGTGGAAATGATGGGTAAAAGATGACTTTCAAAGTTTGACTTATTAAGTTCGGTGTTGTTCAGACGCTTCGACAGAAGTATTTGAACCTCCGCCGACCGTTGAGAGGCCTTTGCGGCCTTTGGTGAAAAAGTATACCGTTAAAGCTGTACCGCGTGCAAAGTCGTTCACTGCCTCGATGGAATGCCGATGCGCAAGTGAGGCAACATTCCTTGGTGGTAACCGCTTCAAGATCTCCTGGCTGCCAGGAAGACGTTTCATAAAGCTAGTTGATCCCTCCGCCGGCTCATTTACATTAAGTATATGCCAGCCGACGTTGGTACCCGACAAAGAAGAGAATGTAGGTTTTTTTGTCTCATTTGCATGCAATTAATTTCCATACACATAAATGGCACTTGTTGCAGCTGACAGCGATCTCTCTGCTCAAACAATTGCTCCATTGCAGCAAAGCGGAAATGAGCGCATCCGGACTTCCTTTTCTGCTGCCAACCGGTAGGGACGATCTGGTGGATCGCTGCCTTAAAGTGACTACGGAAAGCAAAGCCAAAAGTCCATGCCAATCTTTAAGCCTTTGCTGTTTTTCTAACGTTGCTTCTTTAGGCACGTCAATTTGGGCGTCCTGCTTTTCTCTATGTCAGACTTTGTTCTGCTCCATAGAAGGTAGGATTGCTAGCGCCTTGCCAGCGATAGCGTTTATTGTTACTGCGCTCATAGGCGGCGACAGCAGCGACAGTCGCGTAAGGGAGTCGGCGAGGGCATCCGCTTTGCGCAATTGGCTGCAAAGGCAAAACGCTGATGTCGTAAGCAAAAGGATTATTGGCAATCCCAACGTAATAATAAGGCGTTTTTGTACTATTTTTCCTTGCTTTGTACTTAGCTAGTATGTTTGCAGAAGAATGACGTCATTTTAATTCTTCTCCTCAACGGGCAAATTGAAAAGGCGGCTACGATTGCTCTTGAGTCGAAGAATCTGCGATTGGCTTTACTCATTGCCAGCACTGGTGGTTGGGCAAGCAAACGTTTTTGCTTGGAGCAAATGATCTCTTGGTTCTCGTCAAAGGTTGGTATATCCATTTTTTTGAAAATTGTTGCCCTCGTACACAAGCCGTACTTGCCGCATTGGTTCGGCAAGGTTTGCTAAGTCGAGGTAGATTGATTCGGGAAAGCTTGAAAAAGGGAATAGCAAGTCTTTGGCTTGTTGTTTGGATAATTTTCCACACTACAATAGCCGTCTGCTATTACTAATTAGCATATGTTAATGTATTGCGTCACCATTTGTAGGCAGTTGATTTCATTGATGATAAGCTGCTGTTGATTTACGTGGTGCTTACTGGTCAGCTAACGTGGAATGTCAGGAAACAAATGCTATTATTCAAAAATCTTCCGTGGCTGTTGGCTCTTTCATTTTACCTTTGGTAAGGGAGATATAAAATAGGATAGGCGTGGCACCGTCTTTTGTTTTTCAGGCATTCCGAGGAAGGGAGTCAGAATGTCCGCGACGCGTTGGTTTTTTACGACGCTGCTTGGCGCCAAGAAAACGGCATTGTACCTCCTCCTTATTCGTCGTTTGCCGGCGATATAAAGGTGGAGCCAAGCTTAGACGTTCGCTATCACCTTTTAAAGCTGTACTCCAGTCGTACTCATCCTATTCAAAGTCTTCTTTGCACTCTAACATGGACCAATAGTCCGTTCAACTTTCACCTCAGGTGTGCCTTTTGGCTATGGTTTTTTAAAGTCTGAGCTTTAGAGTATGTTGCTGCAATTGGTTGGAAGTTGTTCTATTTCAGCTGGTTCCTATGGTGCGTTATGAGCGCGCTCGGATTTTCCAACTTTTCCGAAAACGCCGTGACGTCATTGCACTTGGCCTATGCTGCTCAACTCGAAGGCATCGAGCAATGGCGGTGGGCCATTTTCGTGCTTATGCACATTTCGAACGAGTCGATCCGGCTGAGCGCCGTGAGAGACGTGCTTAGCAGGCATTGCTTCTCCATTGATTCCGACGCGTGGGCGTTGTTGGTCGACGAATATGGACTACCTGAAAATCTTCTATTTGAATCTATCGTAGGCATTTGAATGGTTTCCACCCGACGTATTTAATTTTTTTGCGCTGTCATTCAGGCTTTGAGAGACCGTTACGTTGGAGACGACCGAGCGGAATTCAAGAACCTTCTAAGGGCGGGTCGATTTCACGCCGCGCAAAAAATACTTGTCGAGAAGATTGGTCCTAATCTCTTTCTGCGCGGTGAGCTCTCTTTCACCGCTTGTTGTACTCGAATGTATGCAAATTTTTAGGTCGCCTTGTCGAGTTGAAAGAACTTTTGGAAAGTGTTCGCGCAGGTTCGGCTCTAACTTGTTCCTGCGATGTGCTGGCCAGTTTGGTGGAACTCGCCTTGTTAAAGAGCAAGCAGAACGAGGTATCAACCTTCTGAGCTCACATTTTGTAAACTTTTTACTTTTTGCTTTGTAGTCTTTATCCGAATATGACGATGATGCTTTTTCCATGCTTGCTTCAAACCGGCTGGGCAAGTTGATGCGGCAACTACGCTACTTACCTTCGTCAAGGCCGATTCAACAGTAATTTAAGTGAACTAATCCCCCGCTCGACTTTAATAGTCTATTGTTAAAGGCTTTTTTGCGGACGAGCCAGCGCCATGCTGACCTCTCTGCTCAGAATGACGTCCACGTCCTCGGAGTACGTCAAAATGGCAGACGACATAATGGGTCTGCCTTTGCCTGACGACTTTTTATTGGACGAGGTGAAGTGTATAAGCAACATGGCTTTGACGCAATTTCAATCCATCGCTTCTTCGTGACATCCCTTCATACTGCCACTCGTTTCCTTCCCTTTCTTATGCATTAGTAAGAGCGTGTGAACTCTTACATTTTATCTATTTATACTGAATTGTTTGGTGAGCGGTTTATGAAAAAAATAAATGGCTTCGCCTGAGACAATAGGAAACGATTTAGCAACGACAGCGTTTAACAACATTAGATGAGGAATGGTTTTTTACCAATTGTCAAGTAATGCCTTTGATTACAAGAGTATGAAGGACGAGTAAGCAGCGCGTTGACCTAAGCAGATACAGGTTTGCGGTTCGCAAGTCCTTTGGAAAGCGTTGGTCTAAAAAACTGCTAAGTATATTGATTTTTGTCACCAGTCGCCCATAGGCGTTGTCCCAGAGTTTCTGAGTATTTGTTTTTGACTAAACCGAGGCTATATCTTTAGTGCTAACTCATCGCTGCTGTAACTAATTGTGCGTGAACAGATGCAACCCGTAATGGTTGGCATTTGAAACATTGGGCCGCGTGGGTGAGCACATCCGTAAAAGGATCGATGAGTAATTGATAAGACGATTGGACGGGCGGCAACTTTGCTTGCCGGCATTTTATTGCTTGAAAAGCATTGCCACCCACCGCTTTGCTGATGGAAATTTCCAGCCGGAGGGAGTGGCTAATGCTTGTCCATTTCCATTCGATATCTTTCGAATTAGAGTTGGTACTAAAAATTAATTTTCTGTGTAAATGTTAACGACGACGACTTCAAGCTGATGAATGCCTTTCGAAGCTTATTAGGCTACTTGTGTATTCGGCAAGCTCGTCAGGCTGCCGTTTGTTCAACTTCGAAACCTTTCTACGGGCGGCGAAATTATTTTTTCAACTTGAGGCTTTGACGTTCAGTATTGACAATTTTTTCATGCTTGTGAAGTGTGCAGCTGAGATCAGTGACAACTTCTGATTGTCGCTGTTGAGCTTAATGAAACCAGCGGAAGCGAATTGAATTAAACTGTATTGATAGTTTGTCTTTAAGGAGCATCAGGAAGATTGGTCGTTGTTTCAGACCTCCAAATGAACGCTGATCGGTGCCCCTCATTTTTCAAAACGGTTTTGCGTAGTCGAAGAGCAGCAACATAGACACACGGCTGCACTGTTGTCTACTTTGTCGGCTATTGCAGCTTAGCCGAGTGTTTCGGTAGGTTATAGTCATGTTAGCCATTTCACTTTTCTTGACGGCATGTATTAATATTTTCTCATCGCGTTGCCGCTTAGAGCTATTTGCAGCTGACGAAAACTGATACATACTCTTCAAAGTCGATAAATGCTTTGCATATACTTCCCTGTTGCATTAGAAATTCTTCTATGAATCAGCCATATGTTAATATAATGTTTTGTATAACTTGTACTGACATTGGTTACATAGTTGCGGTGTCATTCGACGTATCACATTCGAGTGTGTTCATCAATTTCTTTTCCCAGCGGGTTTTTTCGTTGATCCTATAAGCCCCGCTGCTAATCGATAAATCTATTCAATTTGTCTTGCAAACTGTAACTGCAATCCAACGCATTATGCAACAGCAATCTCTAATCTCTAATTAGCGGATTTTCCAGTTCTGCCATGTAGTAATGCAGCTAATGGATATGCTTTGATGAAATAAAGCAGCGGTCACTTTGTTAAAGAAAAATTCAATTAGCAAAGAAGTTAATTGAATTTCACGCGTAGGCGACTACCGCCTAAAAGTTTTAAGTTGTTTCTCTGTGTTCATTCTTTTCACTTATTTTCAACATTCAGCCGTCGCGGAAACGAGCGTGCATTGTGCAGCGATTGTTTTTGAATTATGTAATTTTAAATTTAAAGAATTCTCTCATATCATCCAATGTGTGGTGAATAAAAAGTAATCGTTTCAAAATTACAACTTGCGATTGCGCAGGCATTTGCATATTCGCTTGGCGTTGCAATGTTCCGTGCATGTTGTTTATCATTGTCCAGAATTTATGTACGCGCTTACAGCTTTGCGTTGCTTTGACTTTCAGTGCATCCCCGCAAGTTCGTAAACAATGTTGGGCGATATTTTTTTACACGATACTGTAATTTCTATTATTCGTTTGAAGCAGTTAAGCATAGCTTCGCACACTTTGGAAAGGTCCGTCGAGCTATAACGCATTCGCCCGGCTTATCCAATTGGCGGAAAGTTAGCGTGGCCGCTTACTTTTTGTCTACCGTTTTCCCACCCTCTCTGACCGACGCGACGCGCACAGCGTTATGCAAATTAGAGCTAGGCGGGGGACGCCAATTTTGAATTCAAATATACAGTCTACATTCAAAAATAATTTGATTTGCAGGTACAATTTTTTCGTTTACCACCATCACGCATCCATATTTATCGTTAGCGTAAGCTCGTAGCCGATATTGATACCACCAATCCTTAAATAGTCATAACGTTAGTTGTAGGTCCGCATCAGCGGTTTCAGCCATGCGCCATCTGAAGTTGTTAATATTAAATGGAGAATTTCATAAATAAAAGCAATTCATAAGCTTTAAACCGTAAACAATTCCTTTTAGCGTGATGAAATCTTGTCACGCTCCGCCTGCTACGAGAACCTCTTTGGTCAGCATATTCGAGCTGTATACGCTGTGCTCGAGTTAACTGTCTTAGTTGTCACGTCGATTACCAAACAGACAGTTTCGGCATCGTAGCACTTATGTTCAAGCAGCTGTTATTTTATTAAAACTTATAACCGCTGGCAAAGCGTGCAAAAGTGAAGTTAGTAGTTAGCCTATGCCAAAGCGGGGACCATTCCATAAATGGGGCGCATTTGCTTCCATTGATAGCGAGCAGCATTCGCAATTAAAGAAAGCTTCAAGTACTGATTTTTCAGCAAAAACAAGCACACCGGTCGTTCATGCGTTGTGTTTCAAAATTTCTGGAACCTATGCATTCCGTCTTCAGCGGCAGCTTTATTGACATACGGAACAAGAAGGTAATGACTCCTGTAAAGTCTATGACGTCACGGAAAGCCGTAGGGGATATTTGAAAGCGCAGCTACAACTCCCGTGGGCTATCATGGCTTAGACACTGGTGGTTGTGTAGCTATGGTAGTTTGAATGACGTAGGCATGTTGCCACCATTGAAAGAATAATATAATAATTTATATTTATGTACTTTTTGGTTTTACTATATTAATACAATAACTATCCTGTTTTACTGTTAGTTGTTGTTGTTGCTGATTTATAAATCAGACTCTTCTGCAGGCAAAAGCGGGTGGTACATAATCAGTTTGGTGCTATCTGCACTTTTCAGCATAGGCAGGAAGAGTTAGAATATTTTCGCCATATTTTCCGTGATTGAGTATTTCGTGTAATGTCTGTTTGGCATCCTACGCTTTACGCTTACTTGTAGCAATTTTTTCAGTTTCTGTTCGAATACATATTTTAATTGAGGGAGAGCAAATCATTGAAAAGTGTACCCATAACTATGATCTATAAGAATGTTAATGCATTCGGCGTGCAAATAGATATATTATTAGTTGTAAGCTGATTTCTCTACGAAATATTGACGTATTGACATATCCTATCAAATTCACGTGGTAATTTGAATCCAATAGCCAGGAATGTACGTATGTCGAATCAGGATGCCATTGCCAACATTAAGCCCATAATGCATTGTGTTAACGTATGTGCTCACTAATATTTCACGTTTTGCAGGAATCGATCGCGGCTGTACGCTCTAGAACATCGTTAGCTCATAAAGATACGAACTTGTCATTAGGATTCATGATATGTTTGCTTATGTTTGCCCTATGACAAATAGTTTCCGATGGGCAAGGCCGCTATTGGTGATAGTTCCAGCTTGAATGACTTGGAAAACAACGCTACGTTGAGCTCCTATGCGTCAAGGCTTTGCCATCAACTGAATAATTCAAAACGTTTCAATGGATGCGTCGACTATTTGACGGCAACATTTGAAAGGGAGGAAGACGTATACGCAATACTAATTGTCCAGTTAATCTTCAGCAGCGTCGGTATACTGCTCAATGGAATAGTTCTGGTAGCTTTACGGCTGAAACCGAATCGAAAGAAAGTGGACCGCCTTCAAGAAGGTGATTATTATTTTTGCCTACCATCACATTCAACTGAAACATTTAAATTCCAAAGGATGTTGCACTTTGCGCAACTGCAAACGATATCTGATCACCAATTTTCTTTGGAATAATATGTTTTTTTCTCTCGAGGCAGTCATGTGACCCATAGTACCTATCTGACCTGAGTTTATCACAACTGCAGGCTTTCACTCAGGCATCGTAGCCAATTCGATTGCCTATCTTCTATACCATTCCAGAAGAATTTACATAATGAATCATCGCTCATGGGAATGGTCGACGCCAATACGTTGCATCTTAACCGGCTGGCAAACGCTGTTCTTCAACATTGCGGATATTCACCTCAGCTTCTCCCTTTTGTTCATGTCAATTGACTGCCTGAACGCATTCGCAATGAAGAGTGCCTTACGACGGCTAACGGACATTTTTATTTACCATTTTTGGTGGATGCTTCTGGCTGCTGACTTGCTCGGAGTCGTTCTGCAACTTTTCCAGGCACTTCCCGCAAGCACTATTGTTATCAATATATGCTGGTTCTACGAGCTCTTCCCGCCCATATACGTGAATGGGCATTTAATACTCATTACCATATGCGACATGATCAGTGGTTCAATCTATCTCTGCTCCATAGTGCTGCTTATTCTTAATCGCTCTCAGTACGACAGCGTCCGTGCAGCCCAAGTGAAGCGCCAGTTGGGCATAATGAGACAAATTGTTGTAGTCGTTTCATTTTGCATTGTCTTTCAATTGATCCCTTTCTTATTCGTAATGGTTTCCATCTACTTTCAATTGGATACGGAAGTAATTCAGGTGCATCTTTGGACGATACAAACGTTCGGTTTTGCGATGGTTCCCCTATTTCGCCTAACGAAAGATCCGACGGCGAGAAAGCTGTTGCAAGGCCGTTTGGGTTTGGTAGCAATGAACATAGCCTTCCCAAAAGGAAATCTCCACCATACTGTTTGACTCACTGCCACGTAGGAAGACTAAGACAGCTCGTTAGACCTTCTTCTATTAATAACATGTAAGAGAGCAAGAAGTGACGGAGATACTCGAAAACGGCAGCGCAACTGTAGTCGTTGGCTTTCCGCAGTTTGAAGTCAATAAACTACGATTGATAAGTAAGACCTCTGCCTGCCGCTGATTGCTACGTGGAAAACCAAATCCATAAATATAGCCGTTGGATAGCTTAGATTCAAACGACTGCTTACACGCCTTCAGCTCAAACTTTTTCAAATCATTAGTCATTCTTTCAACACGAAATTTACCATATTTGTCAGATTCCTTAGTTGCTACGCTGTTAACTTCAGTAAGGGATTTCAAATATTAAACGCGTGATCATCCTGCGGGAAGCGAAAAAGGAGTTCAACTGTTCAATAGATGAAAAAATTTGAATAAATGAAAAGTGTGAAGTATAGATATGCTAAATTTGATGTTTAGGCTTTTTCTTCTTTCTCCTTTGCCTATTAGAAAAGCGACCAACCGGTTCTTGCGTGAAATCAACGATACCCACTTGTTTTCTTATCTTCTTTTTTCTTGCGCTTATTGGCGCCTGCAATGGACATGATACAAGTGAAGATAGAATACGTTCAGTCGAGCTTACTCGACCGCCTTTCTTTGAAGGCATATGAGAGCGAGACTTTTTAGTAAGCTGTTTTGAGACTTTCGAAAGCTCATCGCCGTCGTCGCTCATGGAGGCATCCAAATCGCTCATACCACTAATTCCACTTAGACCACTGCAGCTGTCAACGTCGGATGCTACTGAGCAGCTTTCAGCTTTTTGTAGGTCTAACTCGCCAACAGCTTCGGAATTGTCAGCTTCGCTTTCGGTCATATCGTTCTTCTTATCTTCGTCAACAAATTCGGCTGACAATGTTACTTGCGCAATATCTTGGTGTACGCGCACTCTATCGACTTTGTCATCTCTACTGGACGTGTTTTTCACCACACTTTCTTTATTCTACAATTAAGCCAGTTTTATCCAACGACAGCTGACATAATGGTTTTTCAGGGAAAGTTAACCTCAGATCTCGGTTCATATCATACTGAACTTTCAAATAAGATCAAGTTGGTAGTATGTTTTTTAAGGTGTATCCGTTCTATTTATTGCATCATTGGGGAAGCGTAAAAATAGGCTTTTACTAAGCGCAGAGGAAACTCACCAAATCCGGCAGTACATAGTACGGTAGTTTACCGCGTTGAAAATCGTTGAGCACCATTCTGGCGGATGCATTTACGTCTGGCTCGCCACCCTTCAAAAGACGGCCATTGCGATTGCAAAGGGTCGCCAAAAATTCATCGGCGGTGCTCCATTTGTCCACCTGATAGGTGCGGATCAAATATTCCCGCCTTACCCGTTGAAGCACTTGATCGATGTATTCGCTTGGTTCCTTGACATTTTCCACTCGGACCTGGAACGGCGAGCAGTACGAAGACGCAAAATCGTAATGAACTGACTAATGAAACACTCTGAAATTCGAATGTTTGATTATCTGAACCTGATTATCGACTTCATACTGTAATCGTTGATAACGGGGCGTGGTCAGCCCCGAAAGCTTCGATAGTAAGTTTTTCGTGTAAAAGAAAAATAAACGGTTTGTGTTCTTTTCCGTAATGAACTGACTAATGAAACACTCTGAAATTCGAATTTTTGATTATCTGAACCTGATTATCGAGTTCATACTGTAAAAACAAAATAAAATATATTTTATTTGCAATACGTTGAGTAGCAGAGCCCATAATGACAGTTTAAGTTGAGAGAATTTGCAAGTACGTACCACTCCTTTCAAAATCAGCTGCGCCTCGGAATTGCCGGTGGGATAAACAATACCGGGACAGTCGATCAGGTATATCTGCCGCATCAAGGTGACATACTGCCATACCTGCAAACAACGTTGCTAAATCACGTGATATCGCACAGCTTATAAGCGAGTGCTTATAGTGTTCCATTATGTCAAATTGACTTATTCACACTGAAAATGGGCATAGGAAACTGAGAAAGACATTTTGTTGGGCCTTTACTCTACCGTTGAACTTTCGTGATACACATGCTCGATGGCCTATTACTGATGACGCTACTCGGCGAGCGCCCACCGCAGATCAAAGGACGGGACGTGCGCAGAGGTCCTTGAACATGAGCATCACGAAAGGTGAACGGTAGAGTGGCGGGAATGAACGACTAAAGATCCGTTTTTGCCTATTGGAAAGAAGCTACACATTTCCAATTAAAGTAAAACGACTTTAGCCGTGTAAAAGATTGAAATATTGATTTCAATCTGCTACAGAAGAACCTGACATGTTTAAAACGAACTAAACATGTTCTCGAACAAGCATTAGTAAATTGACAGTATACTTTAATGAAACGTACCTTTGTTTCACCGGCGATTGGTGCAACGTTGCAAACCTTCTTGCTTCGCAGAGCGTTTATTATTGAGCTCTTTCCAACATTGGGAAAACCGATGAATCCAACACTGATCTGCTGACGGTCACTATGCAACTAAGAAAAACGAGATAATGATAACTGCCTCGGAAACACTGCATATACTTTAGCCAACTGACGCAGAACATTAATCAGTGCTCCTTTTCCAAAGGGATTTTTCAAATCCGCTCGGAATGCTATTGTTGGATATTCGGGCGACAACTGCTTAATCCAGCGTTTCTTTAAGAATAGATACTCAGCCATCGGAATATCGAATCGTACGAAAAAACTCACTGTTGCCCATTTGGGAATAAGGTCAACCTTGTTGAGCACCAAAAGCAAATGTTTGTGGGGTTTCTCTTTTTTTAAAAACTTTTCCACGTTGAAACATCTCGTCCCCATTGGATCGCGAGCGTCAAGCACTTCCAAAACAACGTCGGACGAATCCAACACCTTGTAAAGCTCATTCCATATGCGTTTGGATTGACCCTTCCGAAACAACGGATCCTGAGGTTCGTAACGTTCCGCATGGGCAGCTCCGCGCTTTCGATACGCGTCTTCGTCTTCGTCGTAACGTTCATTCTTGCTTGCAACATCGTTTATCATTTCCTGAGAATTGTCGATTAAAAGAAAATAGGACGAAAGACATTCATTTGCAAACGATACCTGTAGATCATCTGTTACTATTTTTGGTTTTTTTCGCTGAGCCTTCGGTCCGAAGGTCAAATGAAATGCTTCAGTGTCCAAAACATGTGATCTTGCATTCTGAATAGTCTTATTCTAAAGCGGGAGTTGGCAAACGTGCTAACCTTTCTTTTCTCCGCCAACAAAGTGATGGGCAACTTTGTCTGCCTCAAAACGACCGAATATGGATCGGCAACCGCCTTTCCAAGGTTTTCTTGAAATTTTTGCAAATCTTCCTGTCCAATCACTCGCGTATTTCCTTGAAAATCCAAACTCAAAAGGCTCCGCAAAATGTGACGTTTAAACAATACCAAACCATCGCCTGTTTGGTTCCACTCTGGCCACGGTCCCTGATTTGAGTGTACCTTGGAATGGGGCAGCTTGGACCATTTTGCCGTGCCGGTCATACTTCGCTTTAAAGTTTTTATACATCAACAGTCGACGTACTGTGCTGCTGCTTCTCAACTGCCCAAAACCTTTGCCGCCCTTGTTAGAACGATCTGAAGCAAAACGCAGTGACCAGTGAGTTAGAAACAACAAGAAGACGGAATACCAGGATTCAGGCTGTGCTTCGCACGGCTTATTCTGTTTATTGGCTTTCTTGGCTTTTTACGATTACCCATTTTTGCGCAAAACTTCTAGAAAGAAAGAAATGAGTACTGTCATTCCTGTTGCAGCGCTACCTGCGTAAAATTCACCTGTTTGTTGAATAAAGAGGCTAACCTGAAATAATCAACGTTCCGCGGAGTACTGTATCAAAAAAGTGACAAAATGATCTGCATGTTCATTGTCTTACGGTATGCCTATCGGTGCTCCGATGTTTCAACGAAACATTTGCTTACAAGCGTTTCTTTTCATCCTGAAAAGTAAATTTTACTGTCTATGAGGTATCCTCGAAAATCTGTGCATCTTTTTGCTTTTTTAAATTGAATATTTCATCAAAATTGTACGTAAGAGTTTGTCGCGTTTGCGAACGAAAACATTGCCGCAGTAACAAAAGGCGACAAAAGTGCAATTTTTATCCTATTATTCCAATTAGCATCAGTGAATTATAGGCACTTGTAGTGAATTTATGGAAAATCTTGGACAAAAAAATGTGTACACTACAACCTTAGCGATAGAGGGACCAATGAGGAAAGATTGATAGCGTATCTGTTCAGATAAGCAGTTGTTTTTACTAAACATGTGTTTCATTGGTTAAATCATGCCATTTAACTTGCGCTTGGTCATTGCCACAAATGGTAATACATGTCATGTGATGCAGCTAAGCTATGGAGGCTTACAGGCTTTACATTAAAAATTACATTCCTTTTGACGTTGGTGAAACATAGCGTATATTACATTATTGAATACAGAGCTTTTAGAATCTGACTTGTTTGGTCACAAACAGAAGAAGCCATGGAATGATCTCCAAATAAAAACACTGAATCTTGCTGTCAAGCTTTGCTGTTCATTAGCTAATATTAATGTGCAACCACAGGTCCGCTTTCATCAGGAAAAACCGCCTCAGGGAAGCAGTATTTGGCTGTACGTATTTTTATTGTATCATTTTTGGAAAAGGTTACTGTATCATCGTATTCCGTGCGTGGTTGTACTTGTGCCTTTTGCGTGGGTTCGAGTTGTCAACAACACCTTAGCGATCAGCTCTGTGTTTATTTTAAGTCTGACATTTCAACTTACATCCACCATTTTACACGACATTTTTGCGATACAGGAAATTAGGTTGCTGCATGGTTGCATTTCAATTGTGTTATTTGTACAGATGAGCTCAAGTTGCTCTCATCAACAAAATGACTCATAAGAAGGGCGTCTACATTTTTGTACGTATAAGTTTACTTATCAGATGTGTGCAAGCCAATGCAATTCTTATTTGCTCCACCTACTTGTTATTGTCCTTATGGCGCTAAAAGTAACAAGGACACGCCTCAGAGATCAATAGTTTTCACGCTTCACATTTTACTGTGCTCACGGCAAAGCTTTAACTGGTTTGATGAATTGATCACAAGATATACAAGTTGCAAGCAATGAAGGCGCTGTGCAAGCTAAGGAGAATAGCAGTTATGGAATTTTGAGGAAAAGAAGAAGCAAATGGCAGAGGCATTCAAATGGGAAAACACGTATGAAATCTCTTGACAAGAAGAGAGTGCTTCAATTATATTACTCATAGTCAAGTATCCACAATTTGACGCAGAGTATGCAAAACATGTAAATCTTGTAGAAAAGCTTTGTATACAGTAAGGGTGAAACCTTGGAGTGGCATCAAATCTATCTCTGACCTGTTTTCACTGTGATGTTGCCCGTGTTTCTTTTGCAACTCTTTTTTATTCATTCATTCGGAAGAGACGGCTTCTTTTGTTTCTGATAGCTTTCCTGCTGACGCAACTTCGCTGCAAGATTTATCTCAGTTGATTACAGCTGTCGCTTCAACAGATTTACGTGATCATGTCGACGCTACCGTTTAACCTAACCCTGAAGAAAACTTCAAACAATAGTAACACTTGCTGGCACATTTTAAAAATGCAGAAGTATATGGTAAACTTTGGTTGAAGGTTAGCTAACAGTTGTTGAAGTGAAAAAGATTTTATGAAAATGTGCTTCAGGTACCCTATATGGATCTCAGGGCTTCACGGTGGTTGGCGGGTCAGAAACATCTTAATTTCAGGATATGTTTGCTGTCAGCACAGTTCTAAGCTCCCGAACACTTAGTTCGTCACTGATAAAGCTATTTATGGAACGCGTTAACGCAAAAGCTTTTCAGAGTTAGAAACCTGAACCTCATTGAACCTATATGAACTGAAAGTAGTAACAGTTGTAAAGGAAGGACAGACAAACGTCTTA
>KN538375.1:1103702-1121206 GCA_000797535.1 Trichuris suis | reverse complement strand
ATAGATAAACATAGATGTTTCCTTTTTTGCTTACCACCGCCATCCATACTGGTATTCAGACAGATCAATACAAGTGGAAAGGCAGAACAACCGGTAGAAACAATTGGGAGCAATGCACCAAACAGCGCAACCATCTCTTCATCAAGCGCACGTCAAGACAGACAAAGCAACCTTACAGTCCGTCATGCCAACCCTGTAAAATCATTCGAGGGAACACCTGTCACACAGGCGTCCCCTTGACCAACGAATGTGTTACGATGATTTACAGCCGTCCCAGATTATCGTGCAAAAGACTCGTCGCAAAGTGTCATATTTAACATTTTCGCCTGTGACGTCATGTAAGCGCTAAAAAGTTCCAGGTTTTGGACTACTCCGGATAATGGACTCCCTACTGTAATTTGTAGACTCTTCTTGTCCTGCTTGAGAAGTTATTCCCTTTTTGACATCGGCATCCCAAAATGGTTGCCATATAAGATGGGTTTTATTTTTAGTCATCAAAAAATGTTATGGGAACACTGACAGGCGCTGATAATCTGCCTTTGCCATTTTACTGTATCACAGACACGTTGGAAACAGTGGCTTTTGGAAATCTCTGACTTCTTGTATATTCTTCTACAACGGGAAATAGCAGCTGCTTTCTACGCCGTAGAAGTTAAGCTGCTGCCTTATTTGAATTAATTTAACTTTACGATTATGGTATGACATACAGAGTCTATTTATGGTGAATCCTGTTAAGGAAATGAAATTTTATTAATGCCGGAGACTTCAAGTTTCAGCCTCTGAGTAGTCAGCGATTAAGTTTGGCGCGATATGGCATAATGTAGAAATGAATTTAGGTGAGCTTTACCTAATCCATTAACGCTATAGCAAAAAGGTATTTGTAGATTAGTTATACCTGATGAGAAAGTAAATCAAGCTGCTTTTCATGGTACATGAAAATATGCCTTATACTCTACGGATCACTTCTTAGAAAGAATCCGTTGTTATTCGTAATGTTGAAGCTATTATAGTCAGCTAAAAGCCAAGGAGCAGATCACAGTCAGTGGCGCTGCTTTCATTGTTGATACAATGGCCACTTATCCAGAAATAGGCGGATCTGTTTACATTTCAAGATAATGGACAGCTTAGTTGCCTTTCCTCCGTTGCATCAGGTAAATATCCAGAGAACAAAGAATGAGCAATTATCACGTCAGGACTTGCGCAAGTTTACTTTTTCTGCAAAGATGTGCTTTGCGATAATGGCTGTTCGTCTTAATTGTTAGCTCCTCTCATTGTGCCGTCATTCTATGCAAATGGGTTGAAGCAGGCTGCAATGACGTAGACGGAAGTACACAAATGGACAATGTGCGATTCAGCCCACGTTGAAATCTATTCATCACGAGAAGCTATAAAAGGTTTGCTGGAAACTGCTATGGCACACTTCAAAAGCTATGTATACAGCTTCAGCTTTTGTCGGGATATCTTACCTGTTGTTAGCCACTCTGGTGGCAGAAGGTCGCCACGTTCCCCCTGAACAGGTATGACACGACGTACATATGTCATTCAACATGATCCCTATCCTCCTGATAGAGCAAGTGCTTTATAAGCTGATGTTTGGTAGCAACATTTTGCGTCTCCATAAATATCACATTTAGCTTATTCAAAGCAGATGCAAATGACTGTGCGCTAATATATAAGTGATTAATAGACCGTCTTTGTAATGAATTGAGTCAATATAGTAGTTGAGCTAATATTTTGCCAATTAGTCCTTCCTAAGCGAAAGCTTAATTGCTTCCTTATGTACTAAATTCATCATCTTGAAAACTTAAAAGAAAGCAACAAAGCAATGAACTGTTACTTACTATTTGGAGGGGATAAAAGAAGTTCAATGAATGATATAGCAGTGACAAAAGCAGCCGTCTCTGAAAGCACGAGGGAAGCAGCTTTTCACATGCCGTTCGTTGCATAGACGCTATTACGCATTGAGAAATTGAAATCCAGGATCTAATGTGTACCACAATGCAAGGGGAATTAAGCTACAGAATTTTGGCAAATGACCGTATCTCTCTCTCTGGTAAGCGGACTGAAAATGATGGCGTACAGTGTTACCCTTAGAACGCATCTTCTATTCATCACAATTTATGTGCATACGATCCGTTGATATTGTTTGTTTTTCAGGCTGCCAAGTACCCATGCGGTGTCAGCAAGTTTCCAATAACTGCGCCGGGAAACAGAATTTCGAAAGGATGGGAAGCTGCGAAACATTCGCTGCCATGGCATGTGCATTTGATGATGTATGATTCTCCTCAAGAAAGAAGAGGAGAACAGTGCGGCGGTTCACTCATTCGCATTAAACCTGCAAACGTGACTGACTTGGTCCTGACTGCAGCACATTGCGTCAAAAATCCGAAAACGTGAGTGAAACTATTTAAAAAGTTACATACTTGATTATTTGCGGCTATGCTGTTACAGTAAGCAATATTTTGACCGCAGGTTCTAATCATCTTGCCCAAAAGCTATCTTGAAGTCTCCAGAAATGAAGATCAGCTTTGGTTCGCGAAGTTTTGAATTAATGATTATTCTCTTGAAATACGACTCTAACGTAGTGAATATGGCAATCCGCTGGCAGAGCGTTTACTGTAGGATAAAAAGTTAGTTAACTTCTCTCAATGAAAAGGGAAGACGAACCCCTCTGAGAAATTCGTTGCTTTACTAATGATTGCTCAAGAATATGAAGGTTTATTAATAATAAGCATCACCATTTTGTTTCGATGCAAGATCAAGTTTCTTTTATATGTGCTGGGCCCATAACCTTTGTTATCATTTAATATGTGAGAATGCAACAAAGTTAGGCGGTCTGAGCCAAAGAGAGAGAGGACACACCGAGAGAAACACACCTACAACAGCACGTACAGAGGACTGACTATGTGCTGATGCAGAACCGCTTAAGAAGGAATAAATAGGTCATCATTCCGGTTCCGGAGAGCGTTATGCAAAATTCACCTTAACAATATGCATAAGCAGAATAAATATGGCTAATAAAAAATTATTATGTTGATAGCTTAGCGTGTTTATTTCAGGCTTATGGACCACCCAGTGAATAGAATTGCTGTCACTGTTGGTATTCACGATAGAACTGATCCTCATAGGACGAAAGTTCGAGTGAAAAAGTTTGTAACAGCAGATTACAGAGGAGATATGAGTGGGAAAGAGAATGACATTGCTTTGCTGCGTCTAAAAAGTGCCATACCTTACACTGACTTTACGAGGCCAGTTTGCCTACCAAGTAAAGGTGATGTACTTCCTGTTGGACAGGAATGTTACGTATCAGGACACGGCGCTACCTTCAGTAAGCATCTTGGAAATTTGGAAAGCACAGTTTTTCAACTGACCTTTAGTGCTGGATCCTGGTTCCACTTCGAACAAATTGCTAATGGTTGACGTAAACGTTCTGACGGCTGACCAGTGTTCAAGAGATATGGACCCAGGAAAGAAGTTCAACCACTCAACCCAGTTTTGCGCTGGAACAAATGATCGCAGCGCCAGAGCTGTATGTTTCTCTCCCTTGCTTTATTTATCAACATCTTAGAGCAATACCATCACATATTAAATGTATCATTTATGGGAGGCTTAATTTCACAGTATTGACTTGAAGCCTTTGAGTCTAAGCAGTATTACGTAATAGCTTACTTAGTCTGAAATACTTTTTTAACTTGCGTGTAGCCTACTAAAGACTAATGCGTCAAATATAACTCTGATCAAATCATCGAAAAGTAAACTACAGTAAGAGTGATCAGTTTTAAATTGTTCTAGGGTGACTCAGGAGGTCCGCTTGTTTGTAAAAAGGGAGACCGTTTTGTTCAGTATGGTATCGTCAGTTTTGGCAGCAATGATCCCCGCTATTTTGACCGATCAGGAAAGTACACTTTCGTACCGCCATTTGTGGATTGGATAGAGAAGATGGACAAGCAATTGCCGCATTCAGATGAAAGCCTTTCTGAGGATGCCATTCATGAGTATTTGACACAGAATGAATTGGCTCAAATTGAAAGAAACGTAAGTGCATTGAGACAATGTTCTTCCAATGCCCTATGTGGTATGTAGTAGAAAAATATTATTATTGAATATTTCATCACGCATTTGTTCTTCCACTATAGGAATATATCGAAACGGTTTGATTTCTAGATTTTAGCCATCTGAGAGCAGTTATAATTGCCTTCATCTTCTCTTAACTGATCAGGATAAAGCGGAAGTCATATTATCGTAATCGTTGTAAGCTTAAGATGAATATAATTTAAGACAAACTTTTCGTGCACTTTTAGCTGGAAGACTTCGGTATGATGCATAAATATTTCCGTGTGATACGAATAGCTTGAGTGACAATAATGCATGCTGGTTGTTATATGCCTTGAAGTAATTTTCTATTTTCTCATTTCAGAGAACGCTGAGTGCATTACAGAAACCAAGTAAGATGTTTTGCCACGACTATTCTAATGTTTTAATGCTGATATATTTGCAGCGCGGGTTGCTAAGAAACCACCTGTACTTTCGCTATCAGAGTACAAGTGCGGTATGCCTGCTCCAGATTATCCAATTCTATTGTCACCTACCGGAATGAATCGAATTGTCAATGGATGGGAAGCTGAGAAGCACTCTTTGCCATGGATGGTCCTTGTTAATTCCCCTGATCCATACAACAAAGCTGTAACACAATCATGCGGTGGATCGCTCATTCAGCTTTACCCAGGAAACAGAACTGATCTGGTGTTGACTGCAGCTCACTGCTTTAAGAAAACTGCAGAGTAATGGCTTCTCGTTGGCAGATTTAGATTTTTTTATTTCTTAAATTAAGAAGGGCACAGCAGGTTCTTTCCCATCGTCAGGATTCAGCCTTGAAGTCGCATTCTAAATTCTCATTCTCTTACTGATAGCAAATTCAATGCGTACTGTGTCTGATTTCTAAGCTATGAATACTTTGCTCTTTTGCGAACACATAACTGTTTTATTCATTTAGAACATCCTCAGAAAAGCCTAAGCAGTTGCCATATAAGGTCTCACACGAAGTTAAACAAGTGAACCATAGTAAACTATTAATATTAACAGTTGGAACAGTGGTAGCTTCGTTTGAGCAAAAATTTATTGAAATGAGTAACAAAATGCTTAAGCCATAAGGGCCTAAGTTGTTTTGCCGAGCTGCCTCACGTAAAGTATTAATAGTTAAACTTACATGCGAAAGTGCGTTGAATGTTCATGTATAATCTAGATGAAGCATGGATAGAAGTGTATTAGTAAGAAGAGGAGGAACACCAGGTTAAAATGGGCGGCGCTGACGCACTTCACAGCATTGAGCTAATAGAAAACTTTTGAAAATAGCTACTGCAAACTTTGATGAAAAAATAGATTATGAGAAATTACATGTGATGAGTCACTGTTTTTAAAATATGAGTCCATTTCAGCTCTCCGGATAAAAAGCCAAGCGACATTACTGTTTTCGTTGGAGTACATCATCAATATGCAGACGATGCCTTGAGAAAGGAAGTGAGGGTGAAGGCCCTCAAGCTTCATGAAAAATATGATGCAAAACAATTCCATAATGATATTGCCCTGTTGAGACTTGCACAAGCTGTTCCGTACACTGATATTACAAGGCCAATTTGTTTGCCAGAACAGGGTGAACAAGTTCAAGTCGGAACTGTATGCCTTATTGCCGGTTGGGGCAAAACGTCACGTAAGCTCATTCCACTTATAAGTGGCATTTATAGCATGTATTCTTTTTTTGCAGACCATGCTACAATGTTGGAGTCGGAATTAAAAATGACTATAGCTCCTGTTGCTGAATTTAATGAGTGCAATCAGAATTTGCCTATTACGGTTTATGAAGATCAAGTTCTGTGCACAAAGCCTGAAGCCCGGAGAGGATTTTGTTACGTAATTTCCGCAACACTGTAGGTGACTTCGCTGACTGGCTGAAGTTTTTAACTTTTGTAGGGTGATTCTGGAGGTCCTCTGATTTGCAAGAAGGGTGACCAATGGTTTCAATACGGAATTGTCAGTTTCAGTCCACAAAGATGTGCTACCACTTTTGATAAATACGCTAAAGTTTCCAGTTACATTAATTGGATTGTCAAGCAAGACAAATATTTCCCAGCGACAACTGAAGAATTTCCTTATGAAGACCTTGTTGAATATAGGTCACCAATGGAAATAGTAACTGGAACAAGAAAGCCATCTTCGGTGAGTCCTCCCTGACCATTAATATTTTGAATAAGTTGTCCCCATGGCATGACAGATTGTGCCGCTAGCATTTTTCACGACGTGTATGTGATAACTATAGTCTTTTAGAACGTTCCTTTTGTTGACACGTCATGTATTTTTTACTGCAGGGTTTCTGTTACCTTGAGCACTCCTGCTGATATCAGAAACTCATCCTACAAATTCTGATACAAAATTTAGAGACGTTGTGACAGAAACTAATGGGGGAAAGCCATTTCATCATGTTTATATGCTTGTTTCAAAATATTATTACTTCTACATTTTTTATGATCATTGTCATGTAGTTTAACAAACGTATGCTAATTGACCCAAGTCAATTTTAAATGCTTTGAATTGTTAATAGGTGAATGATGGTCCTTTCAGGTACACCACCACCTTAAGAACAGAGTAAATTAAGAGTATGCTGAACCAGGCATGAAACTATGGTAGGATGTTGCATCATCGAATCTTACCAAGAGTCAAAGAGTTTACTTTTATAAACTGTTGTGACACTTACAGTATGACATAGATTATGAGCTTTACTGGTACATTTCATTCTGCTTTTTAATATGGGGATGTAATTATTCAAAGTCACCATCTTTTACCACTCTTTACTCTCTTAAACGTATCGTAAACTAAAAATGTTCTGCTGATGGAGCCGCCACTTATGCAGCAGACTCTTATAAGGTAACAACTGTGCTCATAAAGCCTTTTTGTTTGAAACATAGGTGAAAGTACAATTTTTGCATATTCCAGGCCAGTTTTAATAGCCGCTTAATTTTAGTAGCAATAAGTTATTAATAATGAGGATGTGCAGGTTTGTCCTTGCCGCCACTGCATGCTTCACCATAAGTTCAACAGTTGTGTACATATCCCTCTTTGTTTGTAATAAAAGCTTCCTGTTAAGCATTTGCTTCATTTTAGAGCAATCTGGTTCAAAAGCCTTTGACGCCTCAGTCAAGCTTACCAACAAAGCCAAGTTTAACCAGTCCGTCTAAGATCGTCACAGGTGGTCTCCCTGGCCGCCCATCTGCTCTACCGGTAAGACAATCATTCTTTGCTTAAAATGCACCATATCCCTGACTGTAAGTCGATTTTCACTGCCTTCAAATATAGTGAAAACCCTCATATCTGAACCCCTTGTATCCAAAATCATCCAGGAGAAGAATCAACCTACCGTACGCCATGGAGATGTTCAGGCTACCTCATCGCTGCCCATTGTTATTATAACCTCTTTTCTTTCTTCTGATCATTTTTTGTCTGGTTATGGTGCACGCCGTGCTAAATTGGAAGTACTGTACCTTAAGCTTACGCGGCGTAAGCTCACCGTGTTCACTGGGGTCAGTGAACTACAGCGGCTTTAATTTACATGGATTGCACCTGCATTCTGATATACCCTACGGTGGTACTCGTCGTATCCACCGTCTACCCGGTCCTGAGCCGTCTGCATATGAGGGCTTTCACTGTATAAGCAACTTGAAGTCACACGTAGCCAATGAAAACACCTGTTCTTTGTCTTTGCTTTTACTTATGATATGCTGGATAGATTGTTATCACCAATTTGACTAATAGCCAATTTGTTAAACTGTTAAGATAAGCTTATAGACAGAGCTCTCAAATTTGTTAATTCTAGACTTTATTTTGCAATGATGAATTGGGACATACTCGTGCTGTTCTTGAGTTAGTTACTGAAGCCATAGCTCATGATAGAGAATGATGTGTTAAGGGCGCTTTGCAGAAATGAAAAAATAGCATATCTAAAATGATTTTCCATTTTAGAGCCGCTTCGCGCAACCAGGACCAACAGTATCATCAAATATTGGAAGGCGACCAGGTGAGTCTAAGCGTTTATGGCATGCATGGTCTTATTGCTTATATTTCAGCTGCCTTCTCCCGATTCCTGTCTTAATAACATCGCTACCTTTTTTGCAACCTCATTTGGGCATGTAACATGTTCGATCCTTCTCAACGACGGATGAATTATTGAGAACTTTCGCTGATTCAATTTTTTGCAGCTTATTCAGGAATAAAGTTTGGAGCACAGTTTGACTGTGAGTGTAATTGCACCCCCTATTTGGTCAGAGAGCGCATAGGTTGTTCTGCGCATCAACTGGCCATACTTAGCTTTTCTTTAAAATGGTCAGGTTGATTCACTGAAAGGAAAAACAGGAAAATTTTTGAATATGTTAAATACTTTCCCGCACTACTCATCGCGACTCTAATTTGAAAGTGCTGTGCCCAGTTTAGGATTTCTTTGCAGCAGTTTACCACAGAAGCAAAAAAGTGTAATCAAAAGTCTTTTTTTAATGCGTAACTTTATTGCAGCCACTCTAATTTTGAGTTACGGTGCATTTCAAGCTTGCAAGCGCTGTGCAAACAAAAGATGATCAGAACAATTTTTTTCTAGAAACGGCACTTTTTATTCATATGGACACTGAAAGGATTTAATATCCTTCCACCTTTGCGCTATTTTATTTATTTATGAACTTTTGCTGAGCCGCCATCTTCCTATGTTACGACTGCTCAACGATCTTCAGACTCTTCCTTAAGCCTGAGGACGAACTGTTCTCTGTCGACCAGCTGCCTCTGCTCTTCTTCTGGGACCTGCAGTTGCAGGGGTACTATGAACGCGGGTCCTCATAGATGTCTGCCGACTAGCACGTCGCCTCTGAGCTGGAGTTGGCCTCCTTGGGCGCCTGATTGACGGTGCTCGTACCACTTTACACTTTCTTGGAGGTTGCCTCCGTCGCACTGACCTTCTTGCAGCGCTACATGTGGGACGTCGGGGGCTGCTGCTGCTTTCACTCGTTCTTGAACTTCCAACCAAAGCAGAGCGCCTCTTCAACCGTCCGGCATTTGACTGATCAACGCCAGAGGAGCGATGATGCGTTGATCTGTCACGGCAAGCTGATGTGCAACGCCTGAACCTGAGATTGTAACGGCACATCCTTCTCGTAACTGGGCAACCTGCTAAAGTGACTGTGTGACACTGTAACGCACTTCTATGAGGCGCAGTTTTAAGGTAAAGCATACGCTTACTTTAAAGCTGATCTGGATAATCAGGTGGAAACAATTTGCACTAACAAAACGCAAATGAACTACTTACTTAAGGGGCATGTAAAAGTGGCACTGAACACTTTTACATAAATGCGGTAGAGGTCCTGGTTTGCACTCGTTTGATTTCATGACTGTTAATACGTTGATTATTTCTCTGATGAGGGAAAGCTCGGTTAGCCACGCTACACGGGTATTTTATGAAGAGTGCTCATCCATCTGTTGGCGAGACATTTGTTTAGTTTGATTACAGACCAGCAAAAGGGTTAGAAACTATCCACAAGGAAACAATGTTCAATTACAAGATATCCCATTTTTCTAAACATTAATATTTTAAAAATTTAGAAAAGATAAAATTTAGTTTTTCATTTCTGAACGCGTGTTTACGTGGAGTAAACTTTGCAGTGAGAAGATAAAATCATTATCAGCGACAGAAGAACGGTTAAGCAAGGTGTGTGTTGTGATAAGCATTGCGAGCCTAAAGTCAGTTTGGAAGTTTAAGCAAATGACATAGGATTCTCTATCAATGCTGACAAGGATCGCCAAAGTCTAACGCAAGATTTAAAAAATTTGCTTTGAAGGACAAAGAAGCAAGACATTGATAAAGACAATGTTATCCTTTCAATAACTTCACAACCCGTTAGAAAATTGCAGTCGTCAACACTGTAACAGTAAAGATAAGCAGGTACGATAGTATGCAGGTAGGTGGCGGGTGCTACGGCTACGTCAGAGAGAGAGAGAGGAGAGGAAAGGGGATAGTAGAAGAGAGAGAGATCAGTGGTCGGCAGCTTGACAGTCAGGGGACAGGCTGACTGCTGTTTTTTGCATCCTTGTTGTTAAATGGCTTGAAGAGACTCGGTTTCTTTGTTACAATATTAGTATTAATAAGATTTGTTAAGGTTTGAGCTTCAAGGTGCATTTCGCAAGTTCTTAAGTATGTGGAAAGTATGGAAGAAAATGTCCTACTATGGCCAGTTAGTAACGTCATGAACAAAAGTGCTTTACCATCAGTATCTTTTGATTGAGCATAAATTAGTTTGCCTTGATATGCGCAACCGACCAGTATAGGATACGTAGAAATGAGGCCAAAAGGCACATTCGCGTGGTTTTAAAAAACTATCCTGCATATCTTACAGTAAACTGTAACTTTCAAAACACCTCAGAACAACGTTAACGCCAATGAAGCGGAGAAGTAGTGAGGCTGAAAATTTGAAAATAATCCTCAGTATACCCATGTGCGGCCTCTTGGAGAGGATTGAACTAGTTGTTAGAGGCTGAAGCTTATGTGCACTTTTTGCTAATTACTTATCTGCATTAACACACAGATTTCATAATTTAATTATACAATGTGATTCAAAATTATTTGAGCTCGATAAGTTCTACCATTTGTATGAATAAATGCGGTGTTCTGACCACTCGTAATGCTTGAGTTCATACCATCATAAGAAATGAAAATTTTTAACTCTTATCTACAGTATGCTACTGCTTACAGTTTTGTTGCAGTGGATACTAAATAGTCTAAGTTTTTAAACGCAGCTGCCGCGAGAGGGGCTTAAGCCAATTGTTTGCAATAGGTTTCCTCTCTCCTTTCGTTAGTACAAGTTATTCATACCTGAATATCCAGATCAGTTTTAAAGTTTAAAGTGTGCAGCCCCCTCTTTCCTAGAAGTGCGTTAAGCTGCACAGTCAGTATTGCTCGTTGCACAATAGCAGGAAGGATGTGCCGTTACGAGTTACGATTTGGACGATGCACATCAGCTTTTGATCAGAGCCCATCGAAGCGCTGCTCTTCAAGTGTTTACTAGTCATATTCCTGACTATTAAAGAGGAGCTCTGTTCCACTTGGAAGCCTGAGAAGTCACAGTTCAGAAAGCATCTGCAGCAGCAGCAGCAGCAGCTGACATTCCACTTTAGCTATGCGAGAGTTGCAGTGCCAGAAAGGCAGTCCGCTAGAAGATGTAAAGCAAGTGGAACATAGCAGAGCACGCTCCAAAGAAGGCCAACTCCAGCTTGAAGACTCTGTACAAGTCAGTCGTCCATGAGGGGAGTTCACACCTGAAGGACTTGTACTGTTGATGAATCTAAGCAAGGATTAATAGCAGCAAGTCAAAGGAGGAAGCATATTTGCCTTCGACCTCAACGAGATGTTGGCTGATCATAGCACAAGACACCGGCTGGTCTACAGCGGAATAAAGTTATCTTCCTATTGTGGGCACTGATTAATAGAGGTTCTGCGAACGCAGATTAATTACTACTTCTGCTGGTAAAAACAAAGTTTCAGTTAAAGAGACGTCACGTATTAATATACGCCTTGATATCTGTTCATTGACAAACACTGTTCGGTCAATTAGAGGAGTATCGGCATTAGCACCAATAAAGCTCAAATTTGATTGCTATTTCTTTCGCTTCTGCGTTCTCACACAGTTACAAAGTTCGTTCTCATCCAGTTCAGGCGTTTGTACATTTAATGACAACAACAACAACAACAATAGTAGCAAATTTACATAACGCCCGTTGGAAAAATAGGGAACGCATAACCAGATCTTTCAGGTCCCTTTGAAAACTGGCAGCTGAAGGCTGAACATATTTATTCTGGAAATTCTTCACATTCTCGTATGTTCAGTGTTATTGTATTTTGTTATTATTAATAATCAGCTGCGTGTAACAATATTCACTTAGCACTTGCATCGTATTAGACATTATATGTAAACCTTAGATCACTTGAAGTGTAAAGGAGGAAATGCACAGGTTATATGTAAATTATTTTGTACATTGTGCACAGGACTTGACTTCACGCGGTAAGCTTTAGAACCAGTTGCGGTTAGGGAATTCCTGCTGTAATGTGGCAGCACAAAGAAAGGCAAGCGGCGACAAGAGCTTTTTATTTATTCGGCTTTTACTAATACTGAATCCATAATCAGCAAGTCAAGCCATATGCGGGAATTGAAAATTTCAAAGCATTCCAATGCGTGAGAATAATTTCAACTGTTTCGTCATAGTCATTGACCTTATTCAGCTAGCAAAAATCTTGAGTAAACTCCTGAAACACTAACAAGTAAAATATCTCCTGCACGATTACAACCATACTCGTTTTGTGACTGGTGGTGTTCCGAGGCTTGCTAGACCGCATAAATCTGCTCTAAAGCGAAAGACGCTTTAAGAACAAACGAAATACCAAATGTTACCTGATTTTCAACTAACTACAGTACAACTGCTTGAAACCAAAACGTGTTTCTTATCTCTGATTATTTAAAAGCTGCAGGACAAACTCAAACTGAACATTAGGTATCATAGGCAGAGAAATGAAGCAAACATTTTAAATGATAGGCAAAAGAAAAGTACATAAAGGAAATTTGCTTACAGATTCTGCTGAAGCAACTATTCGACTTGGCAAATGAACTCTCCTCCTTGACGGCAGAGCTGCAGCCCCCTACAATGGATCGGTTTAATACCTAACACTAAGCCGAAAGTGCAACGAGCAAGGTCAAGTTTCCATACTTCTGTATGAGAGCTGTTTCTTACAGTATCCTGTCGCCTTGTTTCCGCATGTACTCTTGAATCATTAAATCGTGCCTCAGAGTGAATATGCTAAAATGAACAAATCACTGCAGGCTTTACTGTGCATGGGTTAAGTTGTGAACAGTTAGCTGTACAAGTTCAAACTCGTACTAAGCTCAGTATTGATATGATGATGTGAAGCTTGTAAGAAATAGATGGTGCAATTAGCAGCTGCAGCAACAATGGCATTTGACTTGTTAATATCAATATGTTGTGGTATGTATTAATATATTGCTCACCGTGGTATGCCTTCTTGGCTCATTTACGTTTTCCAATGGCGTGGCATACTCGCGAATGAATTCAGATGGGTATAATTGAGCTGCCTTTATCATCAATGAGTTTGCCTGCGAGATCCAGTGAATATAGCTTGAAACGTTGGCATACGTATCAAATTCTTTGCCGCACCGCCCAACCACGGTGCTTATGAGTCCGTATTGCACCCATCTGCCATTCCGCTTGCAAACTAAAGGGCCACCAGTATCACTCTGTTAATGAACAGCCAGGTAACATTCCTTAAAGTCTTATGACACTGCTTACGTCACAAAATCCTCTATGGTATTCACTCTTCGTGCAAATAAATTCATTTGGGTATATTGCGTAATCTAACCTTTCCCTGCAGGTGCTAAAAGGAGCTACGGAAACTGTTGCCATTGCAAGGTCCGCTTCATTCAAAGTGGCATATTCTAAAATGATCATGTAACTTATGCATATTCTTGCGTACATGCTGGACTTGCGAGAAGTGTATCCCCAACCGGCTACAATGCATTCTGTGCCAACTGGAACGCTTTCTCCTGGCTGCGGAAGACAAACTGGCCTTGACATTTCGGTGAAGGGTGCGTAGTGTAAAAGCCTTATCACAGCTATGTCATTTCTCGTCGAATCCAAAATGAAGCTTGGGTGAGTGAGAAATGCTTTTACACTGATTCTTTTTCTTTCCAAATCTGGTGAACGCTGATTTTGAATCGCAATGGCGACATGGCAATCTTTGGGATCCCACTGCGTGTAGCTTCAAATTAGAAAAGGCAAAGTAAGCCGGAAACAAAAAATAAAACGTCGTCATTGGTAAACAATGGCAGTTTTCCATTAAAAGCTTAATTCCTTTTTATTTGACAGGTTATTGGAATGAGCGTTAAAAGTTCATTTGCACAAACCGCGCTTGTCATGGGATTACTGTACCTGTTTTCAGGAGGCACTACTGTCTCTGCATATTTTATCATTCAACCTAAAGCATTGTAGGAACACACCCTCCAGAAATTCTCGTCAACTTGCATTTTGTCCGTTCATGTAACAAGTTGCTAAATAGCCTTGCTATTATGAACACCTATTTCTTGCTTAATAAGCTTAGGCAGCTAACCTATATGTTCAATGTGAAGCTTACCTCGATGGAATGACTACACAAGAAGCAGCAGTCAGTACAGTGTCCGTTTGGTTTCCAGGTTCCAACGCGATCAGTGTACCACCGCACAGCGTGCGCAGCATTGGATTATCTTCTTTTGCGGCAATGAAGAGAACCATCCACGGCAGTGAATGCTTTCGAGCAGTCCAACCACCGCTAATCCGGTTTGTTGTGGGCGGAAACATCGTAATGGGAAACTTCGGTGAGGGCACGCCACACTCGTAAAATTCAGCTGTTTGTGCAGGCACTGTCACGTTCTTTAACCTTGAAGCTTCAATAGGGAAACTTAAAACTGAACTATGACAGGTAGCTGGTTCTACTTTCAGACAAACTTCCAACGGTCATCCATCCCTGGAAAATTGTGAAAAAATAAGTGAAGGTCAAATTAATGACTTGAATCATTTAAGATGAATAAAAGTGTTTAAGTATCACTGTCAAATGATCTCACTTGTTGTAAATTGGGAACTTAAGCCTTTAAACTTCAGATGCATCGAAATTAAGTTCTTGAGCAATATTATTAACGTATTTGGTGGTGTTACGAAGATTATTATTTTGGAAAGGGGATCTTGTCTCTTATCTGTCCCACCATCATACTGTAACTTTGCCGGCCATCCTGTTCTGCCCTTACCTAAGCCTAAGGCTAAACATGAGGCTTATATTTTGGCTTTGGCTTAGGTAATGGCAGGAGAAGATGACTGGCATGCTCACGAGTAGGCGCAGAAGAGTCTGGCCGCGTGCTTGGCAGGAAGGAACCTGCGTTTTGCATAGGGTGGAATGGTTAAATGACAAGATCCTGAAAACACTTTACCAAGGATTGAAATTGTGAATTATGAAGCGTCAGTGTGCAAGATAGTACTCACCCTGTTTAGGTAATTTCTTTTCTCAGACTCCGTCAAGAATTCATGAATTGAAGCTACAGGAAGACTATCCTTTGAGGGTGCCATTTTTTTGTCCATCTTTTCTATCCAAGCAATGAATTTTGGTAGAAATGTGTACTTTCCTGCAGTTTGAGAGAAGCTGATGCCGGCTGGGCCAAAGCTGACAATGCCATATTGAATAAACCTTCCCCATTCGTAACATACAAGCGCTCCACCAGAATCACCCTGAATTGCGCTTGCTATTAAGCCAGTTCAGTGGACGAGTGATGACTGAACTCTATATAAACAAAACGGGACTTGGCTACGGCTGGCCATTTTATCATGAAACAAACTATATAAAGTATTTACACTAGCACAATGTAATAAGTGTGTCCAGCGTAATTCTGAGGAACAAATGCTTTTTGCCTTAAGGTACGGAACAACCCATGAGCTATTGAGCCATAAGAATAACGTGTTGAAGTAAAAGACTAACTTACTTTTAAGGCAGTTTTAGATTGAGTTCCCGCGCAAAACTGCTTCTCAAAATCAAAGTCACTATCAGAATTAACAAGCTTTTTACATTCTTCTTTGGTAACGACGTTAATATCAACCATCCTTAGCTTTTCAGGTAAAAGCGCCGCTGTCACTGAAAAGGAAAAATGAACAGCTGTAATTTGATCGATCAATAATAATTTCATACCAGAGATTGAGCCATGCCCTGACACGTAACATTTCTTTCCAACTGGTAGCTGTGCACGTCTATCCGGTAGACAAACTGGTATAGTGTAATCAGTATATGGTACACCATTCATGAGACGCAGAACAGCAATGTCATTGGCGTCGAAATCCTTCCTGTACCGTCCCATTGCTACGTCAACGACTCGAATCCTTGTCCTATCCATAGCTGTTTTGTCATGTACAGCAACAGTAACAACAATTCTCGACGATGGAATTATCGCATGGCTAAAAATGGTAAGTCTTTTTAACACTGAAGGTCTGTACAATACTATCTGATCACAGCCCGCAAAGTTTGCAAATGGTTGCGGTTCCATAATGAACAAGCAGAGTGTCTTCCCGCCAAAAATTATGCATGAGCATATAATGCCTGTTACGAACGATTTGTAGTCTAAACAATAGTCAACTTTGAATTGATTAGCCACATATTGTACTGAGGAAGAAAGATTGCGTAACAGGCTGCTGCACAACTTTAGAAGCGGTTTGATGATCATTGTCACAGCTACGGGAATAAACATTTTCAGTACGCATGTTAATGATGACAATGAGAATCATGACATGATGTACGCATAAAATAAATTACAATTATTGCTTCGTTTGCACGTGGCACAATTCGTTGAAAAAGTCGTTAAGAAATCAGTGAGGCATCTGCAAGAAAGGAACTGCATTATTTTACTCACTTCTGGCTGTCGAAAATACAATGCGCAGCTGTTAGCACCATATCTGAAATGTTTCCCGCTCCCAATCGAATCAACGATCCACCGCATTGGCTTCCCGCGGTTTCCTCCACCGAGTTGAAAATTATTACGTGAACATGCCATGGTAGCGAGTGCTTTGCCGCTTCCCACCCGTTGGCAATCCTGTTTGGACCCTGAGCAAGCGGGAACTTGGGAGTACCGCAAGGAAAGTGCTCCAACCTGACCTAAAGAATTGTATCTGATTGCTTTAACGACCAAATTTTTAAAATGTCTTAAGACTTTCCAACAGCAGACGCAGTGAAATAATATTTTTAATAGCTAAAATGCTAACAGTGTATAAATACTTATTCTATCATATCCAGCTGTGGTTATGAACAGAGTTCACATATTCTGGGGCAGGGCAGGGCAGGGCAGGGTAGATCCGTGATCAATTATCAGCTTATCAAATGCACAGTGGGCGAGGAATGTCTGTTCACATATTCTGAGGTAGGGTGGGGCAGATACCTGATCAATTATCAGCTTATCAAATGCACAACGGATGAGGAATGTCTGCAACTAAACAAACATCGTTTTGAATGGGCAGAAGAGGTGCTGCTGTGACATGTGCATTGTCTGATTTACTCAACGAAGGTAACATCATTATTTGATGAACGCATGCGTCTTCAAACGCTGTTCATACGAAAGGTTGCAATAAAGTGAACAAACTTTATTTTCATGTTTTTGATCTTACACGGCTTTTTCCCGTTCTGTGTTTGTGCAAAAACCTGTAACTAAACTAAGCAACCGCTCAACCAGTGACTGGACGAGTGATTTATTAGGTAAGGAAGGGTAATTGTACTAACGTATCAGATCGAAGCTTTCGGAACGCTCCTTGTTCCGTCGTCAGCAAGTTAGGGTACTGTATTCCCCTAACTCACTGACGACGGAACAAGGAGCGTTCCGAAAGCTTCGATCTGATACGTTAGTACAATTACC
>KN538375.1:1073829-1100316 GCA_000797535.1 Trichuris suis | reverse complement strand
TGTTTTTGTCGTCAGTGCGAAGTAAGAGTAAAAACTTTTAATCGTACACGAACAATATAACGGAGCTTTCGGGACTGACCTTGTCCAGTCGTCAGCGTGATGCGGCCCTTTGGTCAACCGGTTATCTCTGCAAGAAGAAATAGAAAATAAAAGGGTTCTCCTATTGCCGCGTTTGTCCAGTAATTTTTAAGCGCCATTAACTTCCGCTGCTTTCTTGCTTTTCTCCGGATAAGCTATGGGATCCACGGAGAAACGAAATACTTCCTTTTTCTTTTCACTTTTCATTTATCAACATTAACTTAAAGGCAACCACGGTTTAAATTTGCAAAGGTTCTAACTTCCTTAGATCCACGGTTGTACAACTGCTAATAGCGATGCTACAGTTTCTTATGGAATCCAGCAACCGCGTCTCATTTATGTTCTAATGGTTTGCGAATATTTGTGATCATATTTTTATGAATTCTGTGCAGTTATCTTTGAGTTGCAGAAGCCATAGGAAGAAAATGGCTTATTAAGCTTATTTGCGTTTGACAGATGAACTCACCATTCCACACAAGGAAGTTATGTCATCGCAGTCGAAATCTGCGTAAGCCACCCATTAAGAATGCCTGTATTCAATGTAAATGAAGCTGTCAGCTTTTAGCAAATGCTCTAATCGGATACTTCCAAACGTTGATCACTGCTGCTTCTCCGTCTTTGTTCAAACAAACACTATGACGTATGAATTGATCTTCCCTAATTTTCGGCAACACATTATGACATTCTTTACATTACCTAATTTTGAGACGGTCCTATTTAAATTATGCCATATGATCCATCACAGCTGGTGTAAATCCTTCACTGTCTTTCTTCAGGGCTTCTGCCGTCTGAAGATGACTTGAAGAGTATTTTGAAATCCAAAGCTCAGCCTAACCCTTTTTTTTATCTCTAAAACCTAAGAATATCAATTGCTTTAAAGTAGAATTTTACAGAACGCATCCCATTCATTTGCTACAAAAGTCTTAAGTGTTTGCGGATCGTTCATGGCTCATCTTGCGCCGCCATCCGGACCTAAGCCTATGCTAAGCATTTTTAAAACAATAATAAAAATAACAGATAAAGTGTAAATAAAAATCTCCAAATATGAAAAAATAAGTACTTAATTAAATGAAAATAAAATGATCCGGAGTTTGAAATCAGTTTTTGTAGGAGTATTATTAGTAATAATACATCAGCGGTAAATGCCCAACGTCCTAAAACTTATTCAATAACTACTGGCAGAAGGAGCACCTGAATAACATAAAAAGCTACAAAGCTAATGAAGAAAAGCTGCCATATGCCTCAAAGAAGGACGAGACAGAAAGCCATAGAAAACAGGGTTCATAAACCATCATAAGCAAATCGGGCTGTGTATTTGGTCATCTGCAGCCAAGGATTACATGACTCTATGCGAAAATGACATGAAAGCAGTTAGCATAGCTTCAGAAAGCCGCTAATAGCGCGGGAAAATTAAATACACCACAAAGATACACTAGAAACTCAATTATCTGAACTAATTGTTGGATGGGTAGTTTGGATAATTGAATATTCAAATATCCACTGTAATTTATTTTGTTTAATCATTTGATTTTGTTTATTGTCATCTCTACGTCTCGAAAATACCTCTACAGGAATTTATGTCATACTGCAACTACGCATCAAGGTTACATCAGAAAATCACATTTATTTGAAAAAGGCTCTTGTAGAAATTTGCTTTAACCTCATTTTGCGTTTCTCAGCTGCTCAGTGATGGATGCTTTTCAAACATGGCAATGTTTTTGAATCACACACTCCTCTTGGCTTTCAAACCTCTGTAGAGCAACTTCCAAGCACTGAAATGGCTCATAATGCTGTGAACATTCAACTTTTATTATGGATGTTATCATAATTATTCTGTCTTATTCCTTGAGTACATGGTCCTCCAGTACTGCTGTCAGTTATTACTATCTCACACCGTGCTATTTGCATAAATTAGATTTTCCGGGTTTGGCCTGTTTTCTGCTGTAAACAGCACGTCAAGCGATACGTCAGAGTCGTGGCTTCCGCACGTCACGCGTTAATGCAAATGCCACTGACGTCAGCGAGTGAGAGCTACAGGCTGTGCCATGCTGCTGCTTGAGCACGTATACCTTATGTCACTGTGCTCTTTTTTTGTGTAGGCTTATACCAATTATGAGGAACAGGAAGTTCTTGCTAAGCGGTGCAATTGCAGGTTTTCTACTTTTGTAGGACTGTTGGTTTGTACAGATCGAAAAAATGCTTTTTACCGTTCCTTGCTGTTCATAAATCCAGTAAAGCTGTGCCGAGCGGCAACTTCCTTCTCTGGTTCCTTACAGTTAGTGCACGCTGCACGCATCTGAAGTCTAAACCAAAAATGGAGAACACTGACGCCCGTACAACCCAACAAAGCTATGCAGTTGCTCCGTAAGATACATTTCCTGTAAGCAGCAGCGGAGTGGCCTGCAGCAGTTCCTCGCTGAAGTCATTCACATACGCTAGCCAGAGATGCAACATACGGATTGACGCATTTGTTTACAAAGAGGAACAAACCTATAGGCGCGTAGGAGCTGCTAAAGACCATTTTATATGATGGGGTTTGCTACTACCCGCAGAAAGTGTTTGCAAGCAAAAACCAGAGGGTACAAAGGGTAATGGCTTCTACTTCTTTTATACAACTCTTAAATTCTTGTACTTCATCAATGATTCAGGTAACCAAGTTTCTAGTGTATATTTCGTGATGTTTATTCAAATAAGAAGTGACCAATGACTGATTCCTGGACAAATCCTAAACAAGCGATTAAAAACTGGAAACTTAAGCTGTAAGCAACATATTAATGTTTTTGTGGACACAAACACACCAACTTTCTTGAACTAAGAACACAACATCTCCTGAACGCTCAGTTTTGTATTTCTTACTAAAACACCTCCATATTTTCAGTTTTGTTTCCGCCATCGATAAGTTTAGATAACAACAATATCGTCATAACTGAAGTGTGTCCTGCAAAAAATTTGCATATTTTGGTATGCATCCTTTAAGAACAACTGCAGACTGTCAAGCAACATGTCCTCATGGGCGTGTATCATATCACCGGAGAGGAGCGATCCTACATAAATCTAAGGAAGGATAGCCAATGCAATACATTTTTTCCGCGTCAGAAAACGAACAGTTCTGTTCTTGTTGATACTTCGCCTCAGCAATGAGCAATAGTGACAGAGCGCTTTGTTAGAGCGGACATATCGAAACAATGCTTCCTTTCCAAGCATCGTCACAAAATGCAATACGTTGTTTGCGTCTTCAAAAGCTCTTTTGAAAAGCCTTGCAACTCATTGGCAATTGTTCGTTAATGACCCAGCGAAATATGTCAACGTTACATTTCTTATTCAAACTTGAAACTAAAACTAACAGAGAGCCCAAAAGCAAATGAAAACCACCGTAGGTAGATGCACTATAGCATTTGCCCAAGAAGGAAACCTATGAAAGCGCAACCTTTCGACTATCGATGGCTTTTCAGCTCCTCAAGTAGGAATGTCGAAAAGATTTGTGTCTCCTCATTTTCATCAAACTGGATGCAGGCAGTAGAGAGCAACGTAAGCTCAAGCAGAATGATAGCAAACAAATACTCCATTAAGAATTGTTGCTGCTATTTACTTTGAGTTCTTCATACATGCTTGGTTTGGAAAGATATGATAGAAACTAACGTTCCATTGTTAATTGGCAAACGTTTATGTATCCAGCACGTGAAGCAAGCGTTGTATTCTTTTCTCAGAGGAAAAGTAAATAATATGATAAAGCACGGGTAGCTACGTCAGCAGTTATAAAATGTTATAAAAAGAGCTGCAAAAGAATTCCTGTCATGCACATACCATGATCATCCTTCTCTTAACGGTAGTGGCGCTTTTTGTGCGCACATCAGAGCAGGTACGAAGCAAAGCATTTATTTCAGAGCTTTTGAAACTTTCTCATTACGTTGTTAGAAAGAGTCAGCTCACTTTCTTCATCTCAAGCTTCAACGACAGCCTTAGGACTGCTTTGAAAGGGCTGAACATAAAAGTAGCGCGTGCTCAGTAACGTTATCTTAGCTAACATATGAGATTAGAGACTTATCAAATAACATCAGAAATATATCATAATAGTGAAGCTTAATGATGAATCTTACTTTTAAGACAGTTATGTTCGCAAACTCATAACGGCTTTCACTTCTTTGATTTTGTGCTTGATACCAGACACAGTGAAGACTTAACAAATGAGTGTTTTAAATTAACGCAGACGGCTTAGCTCCAGACAAGCACAAAAACTGCTGATGGATACTCATTGAAAAATAAACAGTCCTGCTGCGGTAATGCTAGAAGCTAGCGGGTAATTCGCATGTAGCACACAAAACTTTGGTCTGCTGATTCTAAGGAACACACTTAGGAAAAGCTATTGCAATTCAGAAACTCTGCGTACATTATTTTCGATTACGTACTGTGCCTAATTCTCCAAACTGACATTTTGGCTGTTAGATCAAAAAGTGAGCAAACACTTAGGTGAACCTATCGTCTGCGTGGCACAAGAGCCGTGCTAAGCTTCTTCTGTTATCCGAGCCGTTCAGTAAACAGACAATCTTGCTTAAGCTGAGCAGGACTCATACTTAGCAAAGATGTTCGCGTATTAACATAACCAATGATGCTTCGCAGGTTGAAGCAACCTTGTCGCCTCAATTATGCGTAAAAATTTGAATTTCTTTTGTTCAGGGTCCCAGACCTGATCCGTACCCTTGTGGTGTCCCTCATTTCCAGCCAGTTTATGGACCAAACAGAATCTCCGGCGGTTGGGAAGTGGCCAGACATTCCTTCCCGTGGCACGTTCACATCATGGTCTTTGACGCGAATTCAAAAACCAAAGGAGGTCAATGCGGCGGTTCCTTAATTCGCATCGGTTCTGGAAATGCCACCGATCTGGTCTTGACCGCTGCCCATTGCATTGTGGAACTCGATAAAAGAACGGGAAGGTAAGTAGAACAACAATTCTTATGAAAGCTGCACGAAGAGCTCTGCCACTAGAAAACTTTCCTTAGCGAAGCGTTTGTGCGCATAATGAGAAGGCTAAGAGCGTCAACGCTATACAATTGGAAAAAATATAGCTTCAACATTTTCACGAAAAAGGTGACGGTATGTCAGCTTAACAAGATAGTAAATGTAAACGAAGAGAACAAACTTGAAGCCTTCAGGGTGATCTTTTGAACTAAGAGGTTAAGGCGCCCCCGTCTTGGAAGCTTACACGTGTCCGTTACAAGAAATCCAATCTTCAAGCTTTAACATTTCTTCTTCTCTTTTTTCTGTCATTTCCATCATGTTTTTAAAATATTAGCTTAGGAACAAGCCACGTATTTAATCCTTCTTAAGTAATCGTTTATGCCAAATGATCAAAGATGGAAAGTCAAGGAATCACCTTTTTATACGTTCCCATAGAACAACTTTGAAGTTTTGGAAGAGCAAAAAACTTTTCAAGTTAGAATGTATTATCTTTTTGGGGAAAAGCTGAACTTCTGATTACGTAGTGTGAACAATGCTTCGACGCTAATTATATTATTGCCCTTTCAACATTTTGCTTTTCTTGATGAATATACAGCCTCCGGCACCCTCTTGATAACCAGCAGAAGTAATTTTATCACTTGGGCGAATCCCGAAAGCTTCAGGAAAGAAAACTCTATATGTAGAGCGGTCCCATTCGTCGAGAAAAGTAAAACTGCGGTTTTCCAGTTCGCTAACCTTTAATGCTACCGTTGGTTCCCGCCGGGTGCTTTCTTTGTAGGGAATCACCAAAGAAATTTCAACTTCAAAAAAATGCTACCTTTCAGGATGATCATGAAAAGAATAGAGAATATTGTTGTAACTGTTGCCGTTCACATGAGGAACGACCCTGAGAGAACAAGAGTCAGAGTGAGAGATTTAAGAGACGGAGGCTACGAAAGGGAATTCGGACCGAGGGACATAGCTGTGCTGCGCCTGGAAAAGAAAATACCGTACACCAAATTCACCAGACCCGTATGCCTACCGGAAAAAGTTGACAGACTGCCCGTTGGAGAAGAATGCTACGTAGCAGGCCACGGAAACTTGTTTAGTAAGAATATGCTGATGCTACGTTGGAATTGCTCAAAATCAACTTCTTTTCAGTGCAAAGCCATTCGTCACCAGAGGAGTTGAGAATGGTCAGAGTAGCCGTTTGGTCAAAGGAAGATTGCAAAGCCAGCGTCGACCCAGGCAAGGAATTAGACTATGAAACCCAATTCTGCGCTGGAACAGGTGACGCAGGTTCACAAAAAGTAGGTGCCTTCACTTTTTCAAATTCATTCAATGAACACAGTAATGATGTTCATGCATTTTCTGCACCTATCGTGCTATCTTAAAGCAAGCTGATGCACTAATGGAATGCAAATGCTCAGGCGCTTATAAAGCTCGGTTGCCTTGCTTTAGGGCGATTCAGGTGGTGCACTCGTCTGTAAAATAAGAGGCAGATTTATTCAATATGGTATCGTGAGCTTTGGTTCAGAGGACCTCATAGCGTTGGATAAAGCGTCAAAGTATACCTTCGTACCAAAATACATTGACTGGATAGAAAGTGCTAACAAAGTAATGGATCCCACGCATGAAGTTATGCCTGAAGAAGATGTTCATGAATACCTCACGATCAAGGAGAGAAATCAGCGCAACCTAAATGTAAGTACATCAGATGTTGTGTCCTCATTCCATTGTCCAACCATTGCCCCAAGAAAAGCGTATACTCAGCACAGAACTCGTCTAAACGATGAGCATTTGCAAGTTTTCTCAACGATACCTTCCCACTACCTTGATCTATGCGCTACTGATTTGCCACGAGCAGTTTTCGACTTACAGTAATAAGAGAGTATGAATGCTTGTCTACAAAGCGTAAAACAGCTGGTTCTCTATGTGCACCATATTGCATTACTGCTTTTAACCAAGCTGACGGGATTACTAATCAATCAGTTGAAGAAAATTAGATATACAGTGAAATGCCTGATGTCCGGGCCCCTCGTATTCAGAATCGTCCAGAATAATCTTCCTACCGTATGCTTAAAGATATTCAGGCTACATCAGGCCACCTACTTTTCTTTTTCTACTCTTTTTTCGTCCGGCTATGGTGCACGCCGTGCTAAATTTGAAATGCTGTACCATAACCTTCCGCAGCCTAGGCTCACCGCTACCACGGGGGTCAGCGAACAACAGCGACTTAAATTTACATGGATTGCACCTGCATTCGTATCAGCGCCAGCCTCAGTCTCGAGATGTCCGCATATGAGGGTTTTCACTGTACAACATTGCATCATAATCAAGTCGTTTAACGATAGCTAAAGCTTTCTTAACTTGCTTATGTAACTGACTGACGTCATCCTACTTTTGAATACTACTGTTCCACACAGAACTGGTTAGGCTTTCCCTGAGCGTTAGTATACCATCGGTCTTGAACTTCTCACTGCCGTCGATCTAGAAGGCGTAACTTCATTTTTCTTCTTTTTTGTAATTTTGCCGAAATAGGAAAAATCCGTCAAAAATTTCTGTTTCTTAGTCTGGCTGTTCGCAAGATGTCATTTACGCATTTTTTTAAATTTTCAGAGATCAAAGAGCGCAGGCAGTTTGATAGGTAAGATCATTCTAGCAGCGTATCTATCAGCAGCTATTTTTGAACATGCATCATTACAGGTGGCAGAACTGCAACTCCTCCGCCTCAGAGACAAGAGTACAAATGTGGTTCACCAGCTCAACACTTTCCTATTAAAATGTCAGCAAAAGGAGGGTTCAATCGAATCAGTGGTGGTTGGGAAGCTAACAAGCATTCCCTGCCTTGGACAGTTTTGATTACTAATACTGACTTAAAGAACCCAGCTGATGGAAACTTATGTGGTGGCGCGCTTATACAGATCAAACCTGCGAATCGAAGTGACCTTGTCCTGACTGCAGCCCATTGCTTACATGATAAACTGAAGTATGCCATCTCTATTTCTGTTTGTATATATGTAGGAATTTCTGGTTTGTCTCCTTTAAGAAAAATGCGTAATTCTACGCTGCTTCCATTCCTTCTATTTTTATTGATTGGAAATGATACGCAAATACCAGGCTTCTAAAGACAATTCGACTGCATGACGTTGAGGATTACTGTGCTTTTGTGCCCCATAACATAAGCTTCCCCCAAAACTATTAATGTTGTGCTAATAATGCTTTGCGGGGCGATTGACAGTCAGTAGAAAATACAGGGAGAAGAATTTTGAATCGCCTAACCGAATTTTCATTTTTGCAGCAGACAAAGACCAACGCAAAACTGCAAAGTTTTTGTTGGGATACATCATCAATTTAGCGATGACGCACTCGCGAAGGAAGTCAAAGCTAAACAGTTTCTTATTCACCCTGAGTACAAATCAGAAGGAAATGGTGGCCGTCGGAATGACATTGCTCTGATTAAACTGCAACAGTATGTTCCTTATACGGACATTACAATGCCAGTATGTTTGCCTGACCAAGCTGAGAAAATCCTACCTGGTCATGAATGCATTGTGGCTGGATGGGGACAAACTTCTCGTGAGTGTTACTCACGCAAAAGAAACTTTGCTAACTGTTGCGCCTTTAAGACTACTCGCCTGCTTACCAATCTGAACTCCTAATGGCTGTTGTAAAAATTGTTCCTTTCGAAGAGTGCAAGAAGGAAACTAACTTCATCGTTGAAAGCGAAGTTTTATGCACAAAGGGTGAAAATCGTGGAGGATTCTGCCATGTAGGCATTGGACCAATCAACGCCATATTTGGCTTCCTAACGGTGCTTCTTCGTTTACAGGGAGACTCCGGAGGTCCTCTGGTCTGCAAGGACGAACGTGACTCACTGTGGAAGGCATATGGCATTGTTAGCTTCAGCTCCAACAGATGCAGTTTCACATTTGATAAATACACCAAAGTCGCTTCATACCGAAAGTGGATTCACCAAGAAGGCCAAAAAATGCAGCCAGCGGATAGCGAACTCCCGTATGAAAGACTTGTGGAATACTTGACTCCGAACGAAGTGATGAGCGGAGCGGTGAAACGTCACACTGTGGTAAGATTGGTGATTCATTTAATTCCTGACAATGATAGACTAGGAAATAGGCACGTAAGGACGCCTAGATGTCATGCACTCCCAAGATTTGTGAAAGAAAGCTTGAGCCGTTTGTGAATAATTTTGCTAAAGCATTCACAACGCGTAGGATAAGCTGGATGGAAGTGCTCTCTCCTATGGGTTAAATTATTGGAAACTTGTTGACTGTAAACCCTTCCAGCCAACTGAATATGAATCATTTTCAGAGTTTCAGTGGAACAGTTGCTTTTGATCCTTTTTTGTATTATGTGGTTAAACACTTTGCGCTTAACTGCTAGCAGCCACAGCTTACGGCGATTTCGAGTTATCCGCGTCTTGTTCATTTTCTCAAGGTTAATATGTAATCTGCTCAGTAATGTTTTATTTTCATCAATGGTATTCGCTATAGGTTGAGGTTGTAGTTAAGTGGCTTGAACTTTTAGGGTGCCATACAACAAAGCGGTGGTCCTTCTTCTTCTCTGCCATCAAGACCTTCTCCAAGCGCATCGGTAAGAGCTTTCTTGCTTACAAGTGCGACTAATCCTCCCAGCTATTATGGTTTGCTCACGGACACAGTGCGTTAATTTTCTGACATGGATAGCATAGCATAATTTATCCTTCATTTCAAAATATCTTATGAGCAGAGCAGCTGCAGTGGGATTTCCTAATAATGTCCATAAATTAGGGCTGCAAAGTTTTAATGTGAAGAACAGATACACGTAAACAGTTTGCTTACATAGACTTGTAGCACTAGTAAAGACTTTTCCATTTGGTTACTGTAGAACTGTTGTGTTGTAACATCACTTCCAATTCATTTAAAAGTTTTGTATGAAAGCTCCTCATATTTTATCTTTAATTTTTTCAGTGTAATGACAGTGTTACTCACTGAGGGGAATGTGATTCGCTAGTACTGTTCATTCATATTTTATTCAAAGTTTTGTCAAAAGGCTCTTGAACACAATTATCAATATCTGTAAGTAATACGCAACAGTAAACAACTTTAATCACGTGGTCGTTACTTAAACTGTGACGCTTAAGCTTATTCCTTCCTGACTGTCATTAGAGAATAAGCCAAGCAAACCATACGCATGAATAAATATTTAGCCTTTTAGCAGTATTTGTAGTGAAATTTAAAAGGAGCAGTGTGCATGTAGCATATGTCATAAAGCGATAGCCAAAATTTCCAAGTCATGAATTATTGTTCATATAAGTTTTTGTGCACTGTCAGCTTAGGCAACTGCTTATTCGTATAAACTGGGCTTATGCGTAGCATTGATATTATATTATAGACAAGACCCGCAACAGGTAGCTCACCAACGACCCCTGGTGCACAACTTCCCTCACGTCCGGTAAGTCAGAGCACGTTGACTTGCTTTACCGCAGAGTGAAAAACAGTGACTATTAGCTGCGCTGATTTGCTTGAAACGTAACAATAGAGCAAAGGCAAACCTCGTGGGAGCATTAGCTCTACTTATGAGTGCAAGTTGTGATTTGGGCATTTTTGAAAAATAATATAGCCAATTGCTCCTCCAGAATAGGTATTCAGTTTTCTGGCAAAAGCCGCTTGGAAACGTAGATTAACGGGAGGGACCTAAACACTAACTTGGCAAAGAAGCGCTCATCTGAAATCTTTACTACCTACTGCATAACATCAAGGCCACCTTTTTTCTGAGCAACGTCTTGCATAGCGAGATTGCACTATCTCAGTTGCAATTCAATGAATACTGCCAAGAATGGTCTTTCATTTTGTGCTTCCCGCAGAGTGACTGGCCTTTACCAGTAGTAATCATGACCAGCTAAGTATTTATCATGATGCTTACAAGGAAAGTTCTGCCCAATCGTAATGATACTTACACATGTTTCTTAAATGCACGGCACGCCATCGCTTGATTTTTTCATTAACGTACACATGCTTGAAAACTGGTTTACAAGCACACCTACTCTACAGGGAAGACATGGAAAGCCAAGCTCTTCTAAAGGTCAATCGAAAGAAAGAGCACGTGTCCCAGCAAGAGGAGCATCTGGACTGGTAAGAGTATAGGTTGAAGATAGGTCACCTTCAAATGAGATTAAATGTTACATATGATAATAAAAATAGTAACAGCAATAGATACAGGGTTGTTAAAGTGGTTGTATAGAGCAACAGTGAGTCGACACGTTTGTTACACTACGTTTCAAGATTATCTTCTTAGGTATTAAGCTGATTTTATCTTGCTATTATGAAAATTAAGCAGCACAAATAACAGCATTTCGTATTATATGAAGCTTTCTTTCGACATGCCATATTTTCTGTTTCAGGGTTATGGCTTACTGGGAACCAAAGGATCTGGTCCTGCACCAACACAACAGAAGTCAAGTAAAAGAAACTGCTACCTTTCACATGTTGTCCAACATTAACTGCACCCATTTCAGGAGTATACTCTCGATTCGGCAACTTCTAAGGGAATGAAAAACGTATATGCTGCAAGTCTCTTTTACTTTAATGCGTGAACGCTAAATAGGCAGTTCTTGCTCTTTGATCAATAAACACAAATATACTGAACAGAAGCAAGCTTTATTGCACACGTCGTATAACTTCCTGACCACCTTCAACGTATTACTAAATTGCGTTGCTCAAAATTGCGGCAACATAAGAGCGCACATTACGGAGTAACAGCCGCGAAAACTAAATATCAGCGCCTTCTGAGATGGCGTAGATTCGTTTTCTAAATCAATACAACTCATAGACATTCTGATAATGACTGAGTCAGAGGTTTTCAAATTTTATCTCTTTGGAAAAGTTGTAGCGGCCACGGATTCACGCGCTACCTACTTATCTTTAAATAACACTGTAACATATGAACCTGCGTACCTGAGCAGTAGTACTGTACTTAGTGTTCGTTTACTAAGTGAAATAGATTGTAGAGGCTCAAGAGCCACCGTACACCCCAGCTAACCTGAGCATCGCACCGTATCTTTAGTCGTGTGTATTCTCGTGTTGTTGGTTACTGATTGTCCCTCCGTGAATCAGAAGTAAACTCTTGTCCGTCCGTCGTTCCGCCACATAGATCATTAGCTGTTATCAACGTCGAGTTAAAGTAACAATTGTCCATGTCTTGCAGTAGCCTACAGTTTACCAATAGGAAGCTTGCTTTTCTAGTGAACTGTACAGACTTTCAGCGTGTGCCCAAATACATGCTCTTGCTTCTCAACCTCCAATTCTGCCAATCGTTAATTAATTTCAAATGCATACTGGTTGAAGCATTAGGCTGAAATAGAATTTGCTTTTTTGCAACTACCGTAAACCTTATAACTGTTCATGAAAGGATAAGAGCGATCAGCAGGCATTTTCATGCGAAACAATGTATCCTAATGCAATTAGAGCAAGTCATGATGGTTCAGCCGAAGCCTTTTGTGCATCATCTGATTGCAACAACCATTGAAAATGAACTGACAACCATAAGTGGAAGCAACAGTGCGAGCAGGTCACTGCAAGCTGTTCTGCCCACATACGGAAGTTACCTAATCAAAGCTTACGATTTCGAAGGGCGTGGTGCATAATAGTCTCCGTTAAGATGGCTGACTGGAGTAAACTATACTCCAGTCAGCCATCATCTTAACGGATGACTGCTATGCACTTTATTGCTTTATTTACTGCATACTATCGCGTCATTGTGCTTCTTTCCCTTCCTCAGAAGATTGAAAGAATGCTGAACGCAAAAAATGAAATGGGCATTTCAGATTTTCATGTGTTTGCATGAACGCCTAATAAATGACATAACTAATCTTCGATGCTTTAGATATTCTTAAAAAAACTTACCCGTGTAGGCTCTTCCCTATTAGGAGTGAACTGTTCCGCTTTGAAACACTACACCATGAGGCCTGTTCATTTTCCGGCTGCTATGATATCACTATCAGCAGTACCAGTCAATTTCAGCTTCTTAGAAGATTAATTGAATCTTACTGTAACTTAGCAAACGGATTGTCAGGTACTGAGTGTCTACTAAAGCTCAGCCATAAATTCATCACGCTTTCTGCTGGCAGTTTAAGTTACTTTCTGCGCAGTATAATTCCACCGTCTGGTCACTTGCTAAATTATATCATGCGGAATAAACTCAAATTTCAAAAATGAATGATGGACAATCTTTCACGTTGAACTAAGGAAGTAAGTAGTTGTGCGACGAATTTCGGCGTTGCGAAAACTCGCATGCTTTTCATGCAGGCAGCGGTAATTTTAAATTCATCCTAAAAAGCTTCATCTGCAGTTCAATAGCTTCCATTCTTGTGTGCATTATCAGAAGCATGAAGCCATATCTTTTAAGCAACGCTTTAAAACACTTGAACTAGGTTTAAATGCTTTTCCAGCAAAACGCTAGTATTCTTTTCTTAGTGGACAGTGTGTAGTTATGCCACCAGGCGGCGGCGCAACTGCAGCGCAACTGCTGCACAAAGGACAAGTAGTAGATGACCGCTGGGTAGTAGAAAAGATGCTCGGCAAAGGGGGTTTCGGTGCTGTCTTTGAAGTAACTGATAAGAAAACTGGTAGGCGGGATGCGATGAAGGTACTAAGCCGCTGGAAAGGGCGTCGTCTACAGATACTGGAAACCTTTATTATTTCAGATAGAAATTAACGCTACAGACTTTCGTACGCTCAAGGTTGAAGTGACCGTTTTGAAAACGCTGAATGAAAATAACGCTCGTCACGTTTGCCAAATAACGGGAGTTGGAAAGAAGGAGCTCTTTTGCTTTATTGTAATGACGCTTGTTGGTCCAAGCATAAACAGCCTGCTAGAATCGCTGCAAGACCAGTTTTCCGACGGTCGAACTCGTTTTGTTCTCCGTAGCTGCATATACGTTGGTCAACGAAGCCTTGAAGCTTTGGAAGACTTGCATGCGAACGGGTTTTTTTCAAACCTGAAAATCAAAGTAGTCTGTCGTTTGAAATTTTCTTATTTAGCTTTCTTCACCGGGATGTCAAACCGCATAACTACGCATCAGGAAGGCCTCCCCATTATAGAAAAATTTATTTACTTGACTTTGGAATGTGCAGGAAGTACGTAAAGGAAGATGGTTCTCTTCGACGTCCAAGGGAACGAGTAGGGTTCCGCGGTACGTTATTCTACGCGTCGGTTGACTGCCTTCGAGGAAAGGAACAGGCAAGAAGGGATGATGTATGGTCTTGGTTTTTTATGCTAATTAGAATGACCGTTGGTCAGCTTCCGTGGCGAGGTTGGGCACCACCAAGGGTAAAGATATAACTCTATGAACATTCTGCATGCCTGAACAGGCGGACAACTTGTAGGGATGCTCAGTAACAAAGCAGGCCTCGATGTTTGGCGAATTCAAAGGAAGGCTGATACGAAATGTGAGGCGTTTTGTGGACGGCTGTCCATCAGAGTACGCGGAAATAGCTGAACTTCTGCAGAATCAAGACTTTTACGACACCCCACCATATGCTCGAATATATTCTGTACTAAATTCGCTTATGGCGCGAAAAGGGTATGACGAATCATACCCTTTGGACTGGGAAGATAATGGAAAGCATCACCAGCAAACCATGGCCGCCCCTGCACATAATATGATGCCAGGTGGTCATGGTCAATCGAGCTTAGACTATGATTAGTGACACATCACTGCATACAGTTCATTCCTCTTGCAAGATAGTTAGACAAAAGGTCATAATACAACGCTGACTTTCAAGAGGAATGAGCAAATAGAAAAGAAATAAAAACTAATGCAGTATTACAGTTTGCAGAATATCAGATGTTTGATAACAGGCTGACATGGTTGCGCTTATCGAGTAACAATTCCGTCGATACGAACACTTACATGAAATGTACGACACGTGTCGTGCCACAAGAGCAGTTAAGCGGGCATTTTTTCCTATAGCCCCGCAAACGATACAGTAATCTTGATAATAATCAGGTTCGTTCTATTCCTTGTTGTATTGATTATTGAATTTTAACGCGTAGTGTCTGAGAGATGCAGGTCCCTTTCTGTTAAGCTTGCGGCCATCCTGTTCTGCCTTTACTGAGGAGCATAACACCTAACCTGTTCTGCTCTTACCTAAGCCTTAACCAAAGTGTGGGCCTTATCTTTACGCGTAGGCTCAGATAAGGCCAGGACAGGATGGCTGGACGGCGCGACGCATAACCGCATAATCGAAGTTTTTTGTCGTACATTTACGAGTAGAACAAACCTGATTATTGCCAAGTTTACTGTATCGTTTCCGGCCAAATAGAGCAAGAGACCCTCAAATGGCACTTGTGCAGTCGCTTACGAACACAACTTTCTTTAGTCATCAGGACAAACTGATTATGCATAACGGTGGCATACTAACACCCTGGAAAAAATAATACGACACGATGCCTCACATGTGCCATGCAAATATGCCTTCTTTGAAACAGGGTGGGACCAATATCCTAAAAGTCCACATCCTGAAATTGCAAAATATCGAGTGGGTCAAGAACACATTGCAAGTGGCCTTGTGGTAGTTCGGCATTTAGAGCAGCTGCCGAAGGAGGGATATGTTCTTATAGGGAGCAGCCCAACTTGCTATGGCCAATCTGACGTGGTCAGTCAGATTGTATGTATTACCCTTTACCGTTCTCTGACCTCTGTTAAAATTGAGTCTAATCCAAAACCTGAACCCGTGCGCGCATATGCAGCTATGCCGCACATGGGTGCGTGTAGGTATGCTGGCTGGACGTATTACCAAAACGGGTGATTGGCTCTGGGCTCAAATCACCAACGTACCTAAGTTGCATAGCTCTCCTACGACATAACACAGGTACCCCTAGCAAAGGGCACAGGACGGCAGTGGGCAGAAAAAATCTCACTCACCACGTCAGGTTGGATAGGGCAAGTTGACTACAGCAGGTTGCTCCTTACAAAAATACTTTTGCGGTTCAAATGCATCCCTTATTTAGCAGTTGTGAATGCACAGCTGCCGTAAGGAGGCCCTCAACAGTACGTTTTCGACCCGCTCAGGATTATGACCCATTCAGGAATGTTGTCTATCAGCGGTATGTAATAATATAAAATTCCGAGTCTTCTCAATGCAAGGCGGTAGAATCTGATCCCGTGAGGTTGTAGGATCAGCGGATTGCAGTTCTTCAAAAGGGTATCCTCTATTTTGGCGGAATGAACAGAAATTCAAGAAACTGAGACAGCTATAGAAGCATTACTAAGTCAACAACTCTAATTATGAAGAAATCATTTCGCTGCAACCATTTTGACGCCGCGGTTTCATCGTCAGCATGATTTAACTTCATCATGACATTTATTTGCTAGGACTTTCGTACTGACAAAAAATAATGCCTGCAGTTATGCTTTGCCTTTCAGGCCCCTCTGAGCAGGCTGACTGGTGGAGGGTGCGCGCTTACCTATACCATAAACATAAACTGATAGCAGCAACAGCAATAGAAAAGCGGATCTTTCCCATCAGACGCCCAGAGGGTACCGCGGATGGAACTAAAATCAAGTTCCGTTAGTCCAAGTAACCACAAGCAATCTAAGCTAAAGTAGCTGCTGACTTTATGCCTAAGCTTAGGCTACCCGTGGTTACTGGGATCAGAACTTGATTTTATGCTTAGGCATAGGCTGCCTGCAATCAACAGAACTTGATTTTAGCTCCATCTACAGTAGTCGCTGGCCGCAGTGCATCTGCGTCTCGTCGCTCATAATCTTGACCTTGGAAAATAAATTTGCCCGTTTGGCATAGCCGAAGCATAAATCCTTAAACAGCCAAAGTCAGCAAAATGCCAGTATACAATTGTTACGGCGTCAAAACGTTTTGATGGTGGCTGTAACGTCCAAACACGCTGATGTCGAAGCTGTCCTTGAAAAGTTTAAAATTTAAGGAACGCTCGACTTCTAATCGCAAGGACAATTTGAGCGATGAGCAGAGTATTTGCCTCGTAATGGAAAGTAACAGTCTGAAGGAGCTGCTATTCCGTCAAACGTATTTTAACAAAACATCATCCTGGAGATATTGCCTTAAGATTCATGAAAATAAGTTTGCAGGAGTGAAAGCATATTTCTCAGTATCACACGAAAGGGCTTTGCGTATTGCTCTCTAACCCGCTGATCCTTCTTAGAGTGTTTTTTCCTATTACCATCAGATAGGATACATAAGCGGTATACGAATGTACAGAGAGGAACGTCGCTGGTAACTGTTGCTTTATGTAGATGCGGTAAGAGAGCTTAAAGCTTTGGAGTTGTGGTTGAATGACTTGCCTGATTTAACTTACCTTTGAAAATGGCTCTTTATTGTCCTATCTTATAGCTGCTCCGTAGTTAGTACCTAAAAAGGTTGCTAACACATCCAGCCTTCTGCTGTTATGATGGAAGCAGATTGAACATTCTGATTGGCTCTGCTAGACATGGCCACTCGCATCGTGCCATTGCGCAATATTGTTTGCTGCTGATGCAGAGGGAATAATTGTTTACTCAATGCTGTTCTGTCGCTTCCCGCTGAGTGAGACATTTTATATCATTAATGGTATCATTATAGCTGACTGTTTGCCTGCTTCTCTTCAACCAAATTATTATTAATAATATTTCGTTACGAATCAAAGTATCATCTTCTAATTGAAAACATCCCCATATATAACTTTCACTAAGAAGCTGTGTGGAATCCAGCTCAAACAGTTTATCAGCTTATCAATGAATGGGATGTAATATAAAATTGTTCTTCTCTTCCTGACCTGTTATATTGTGCTCAAAGGAAGGAAATTAATGTTAGCGTTTACGCATGGGATGTACTCCTCAAGTTTAATGTAAACTTTTTTTGTTAAATAAAATTTTACTGGAACGTCGAATTAGGTGAGGTGAGAGGTTTATTACAAGAAACATACTCGTGACTATGAAAATGTGTAAAGCGTCATCCCAGCAGCAACTTTTGAATTGTTATTCACGAATACGTCACGTTTAAACTGAGTTGACAAGCCTTTGTTCAGCTGCTTTAGTTAGTGTATCGTACTGAGCTCTTAACTGAACAGTAATGCTAATAAAAATCTCTATAAAACCGCTGCCTCGAAAAACAAAACGCGCTATTCGCTTTCTCGCCACGATATGCATGGCGTCTGGCTTCTTTTGTGCTTACTTCTAGCCAAGTGCACATTGCATGAGGCGGTAGGTTCTACTTGAACAACTTATTGCATTTTCACCTCTTCGTATCCTTTCTTATAATGGAAGGATCCTTTTAACAGGGAATTTTAAGTGAAGTACACATTTTTCCTTTAAAGCATTTTATTTTAGAAAACGTTTTGCATAGCACGCCACAACCTCTCACTGGCGTATTTCACTTTGGCTCTCCATTTTGACTTCTTTAGAAAATTAATTTGCATGCTTTTACGTTTAGGTACGAAGATGCACCGGCAAATCTTTATATACCGGCTGCTACAACCCTGTGGCAGCCGCAACTTCAGAAGAAAGAAGACAAGTAATCGAAGTAATGAAAAAACAGGCTTTTACGCAACTTGTGGAAGGCAACCAGTTGACAAGGGTGACGAAAGTTCTGTTTGTAAAGCCTGACGGATCCTTCTTCCGATCAGACTTTCTTATAGCCCTCACTGAATGCTCAGCTCATGAAAAGGTAAGTCCAAACGTTATGGCACTGTTTGCCGCGCTTCCGACCAAGTTGGACTAGCAAAATAATCTCTCCTATAATGAGCAGAGTTACTTTGTTTGCTTTTTGAATATGTTTCAACTTTGTTTACCACTTTACCTGAAAGGTACGAATTGGCGCTGGCCAGCGGCCTTTGGTGAGTTTCGGAATTTAAAATATTCATATTGTAACACCTGTTTAATTGGCACTTACATCGGTAAAACCATTTCAGATTTCGCTTGAGCAATTGTACTCAGAAGAATGTCCATTGCGAAAAAATGTGCTCTGGAGAAAATGCAATGGATTTTTCTCGATCAAATTCACATTTACGGTTCCCATATATTGCCACACGTTCGTTGCCGAGCAAAGTCAGGACTTCAGCCTTTTTAACTCAACTCAGGTGATTTCTTAACTTCTGATCAATTGCGTAATGTTTTCAGCTCGTCACGTTATGGCCAGTATTTATTAATATACTCCAACTACAGAAGCTAAAATCCATAAATGAACAATTATTATGCACATCATGCTAGTGTTGTATCTATGAACTATCCTGTATGTATGTCACGTGATTTTCTCGCTTTGCAGGATGCGTACAGTTTTTAAATTTCGCTATTTCCTACAGGGAAAGCAGACGGTCACGCTATAGTTTTTCAGACAGGCAGGCAAGGAACGCATGTCCAAGCCACAATGACACTTACTGAAATATCATCTGACCCGGTGAAATTAGAACAATTTGTTAAAGAGCGCATTTTCCAATCCACTCTTGATATTGGTGGAAGATATGCACGACTAGTGAAAATACATAGCCATGCTAAGAGCGGCGATGCACTCCAAGTCAATTTCACCGCACAACCTAGCAAATGCCCTTATGCAACAAAGGTAAATGGTCACTTTTGGCTGACGACTTAAGATTCTCCTTTCCCTCTTATCTCATAATTCAGCCTCTGCTAGCTGTAATCTTGAAATTACATAACTGCGCCTATTTCGTACCACAGTAAACTCGCTTGTTTATATTCATATTTCATCCTGAATTTCTTATTGTTCCATCTGAGTATACTGTACATGTAGTAAAGTATATTTTAGATTTCTCCTGATGCACTATACTCCGACCAATGTCCTGTGCTTCCGTCCGAAAAGAGCTTGTCATGCAGCGCATCTTTTCCTGATAAACCTACGGAGAGTGCTACTATTCAGTGTAGCGAAGATAGGACAGTAGTAGAGCCTATGGTTTCTCCGGTAAGATGAAGTTATTTGCTGACCCTTCGCCTTTGCTTGTTTCTAATTTGCCATATTATTAATACTTTTATTGATAAGCACGCCTTCCTTGTCCAAGAGTAGAATAGCTATTTCCAAGGAAAACACACAAGTAAACAAGCTTTGTTGCTGTCTTTAATGATAAGCTACTGACAGCGGGCAAGTCTGTATCTCTGTCAGTTTGCCCTGCATCGTTTTTCTTTCGTGACAAAAATTATTTTATGCAATTCTCGAGCGTGTAACTACCTGTTATTTTCCACAATGACTCAACATAATAACCGCAATATGCTTTTGTAGTACCGTTTGATCATGGCATGTCGCTCCTGTCTCTTAGCCTTAGAAAAATTAGTTGATATTAATTGCAACAGCAAAGCAAGTCTGGATTCTTTAATTCAATCGCAGCATAAGTCATAACGAACTGCCACTACTCCTCTTGAACCTACTTCTGTAATTCGCAGGTTGCATCCAGTGACCTGAGCATCACTTATCTATAATTCTGTAGTACTAAGAATAATTATAATTATAGTAATTACAATAATTATAATTATTGTTGTTGTTACCACTACTGCTATTTTAAGATATAGATTTGTTGGCACAAAAGCCTACTCCCAGTAACGCTTTCATCTATTTTGGAAATAGTGTTTTGAACTTTAAGGTATTTTGTTCTTTTCATTTTAGCAGAGCACCACTGAAAATACGACAACAACCAGAGACATAGCAAACTTGATAAAGCGCGAAGTGTTCGAATCGAAGATGCAATTTCGTGGACTGCGTGCAAGACTAGTTAAACTGATAAACAAGACGCAGACTGGCGAAGACGTTTACGTTGAATTTGCGGTTGCTCCAAGTAAATGCAGCTCTGAATTGGAGGTACGTCCAAAGCTTTCACGAAGGGGAGGGATAAGACGGTTTAGCTTTAGGAAAATTATATTCTCCTTGCCAGCACTTTTTAGCAGACAAGAAAAATAGCTCAGCATAAGCATATGACGGGGATGAGTATTTTTGAAACTTGCTAGAATCATTCCACATCTCTGAAGCCTTTTGTCAGCCAACTGGTCATCTAATGCTTTAGTTAGCTTTTATATTGTTTGTAAATACGATGGGCGTTAATGTAAATGTCCAAGTTAGATTTCGAGTTATTCATTTCCTTCTTAGGCAATCTGTATCTCCTTGAACAATCTGTTTGTTTAGATATCTCTGGAAAAGTTGTATTCCCCTTCTTGTCCAGTACTCGATGTGCCTGAATGGATGCTATGCAGTGGTACATTGCCACGTAATGCTACTAGCAAATACCTGATTTCATGCGGCGGAACAATCAAAGCCACGGAAATTAAAGAACAGGATAGATCACTTTTAGTAAGTCCATAACCCGCTCATTTAAAATTCACAAGTGTACTAGGTCTCCACGCTTACATTTTGCGAATACTTACTAACACTAATGAATGAACTCATTTGCATAATTACTGTGAATCATTAAAGACTTAACTCAAAATGCAATCATAATATTAGTACGTTTCTATTTTACTTGTTTTCACGTGATATCGTATGTTTCTACACCGCATGCTAATGAGAGCTCATTTTCCTAATTGCAGGTCTCTGACTTGGTAGAATCATCGCTAGCAGAAAAGGCGGTTGAAACAATCAAAACCTTCATAAGCAACGTGCAAATTCAAATTAACGGTTCGCACGCTCGTGCTGTGAAAATTTACAGATATCAACCTTACGACAACGGAACATACGTTGAATTTTCCGTAACGCAAAGCGCGTGCAACGCCTCGGAAAAGGTGAGACGTAAATCTGCACCATTTTGAGCTACGTGCATATGTATGCTCGCTTTAGCGTAAAATCTAGCAGAGGCGTTAAAACATAGCACAAGCATGCTGAGAAATAGTATTTGCCTTATAAGGATAATACAGCTGAAGCTGATACAAGAATTTTACTGCGCTATTGTCTGGTTGCAGATTACTGCTTTCAGATTTCCATCCCTTCCTTGTATTCTCGTCGATGTCCCATTTTACCCGCCGACTATTGGATACTGTGCAGTGGAATGTTGCCATTTTCCCCATGGGATAAGCATTCCATCACATGTCAAGAACGAATAGAACCTGACCCTAATCTCCCAGAAGATGAACCTGAACCCGTATGGAGTTAGAATGCTTAATGTTTCATCGCATTGCTCAGTAGATACTTTATATGCATTTCAATCAGCGCAAGAAAGATATGACTATCCAGAATTGAGATGCATAGTTAGCCTAGTTTTACGAACGTTCGTCTCATGACGGTTTCTGCTTTTTCAAAACAGCTACTAAGCTTCTCTTTCAACAAAATGAAATGGAGCATCCTACAGTTCCACACCAACTCTTATGTGATTTGCAGGTAGAGGAACGAACAGGTCACATCGTGACAACAAATTCAACTGACCCAAGAAACGCGAGCGATATTGCTACCTCAATAAAACAGCTCATCCATTCGTCTAACATTCGGATGAATGGATCTCCTGCTAAGCTTGTGAGGCTGAACAGTCAAGAAGTAAAGCTGGACTTCATAGACATTAAATTCACCGTGGCGCCGACAAACTGCAGCAAAGACGGGGTATACTTTTATTTCGTATCTTTTTGAATCGTGTCCACTGCACTGACTAGAGATCTTATTACTAACTACTGCACTTCCTTGTTTATAAGACGCACCGCTCTAATCAGGCTTTCTCCCGTAAGAGCTTCATTTGCATATGCTTTAGGATTACGTAAACCGTCGGAACTGCTCGTACATGCTTGTTAGCAAAATCTAAAACTGTAGCTAACTTGCGCACAGCTCACAAAGGCGGCAATCAAGCTATTCTTTTTGAACAGTTACTTTTTCAGCCTCCCTGCGGCCTTTTGACGCCGCAATAATGCAGAGTGCTTATTATCACCGCCGATGCCCATCTTGCCCTTTTTTAGCTCACTCTTGACAAGCTGTACTCAGAAGGTTGCCCCGTTGACAGCACTCGGCCTTGGATGCTTTGCCATAGTAGCATTCCGCTTAGCGAAAACGGCCGCCTTAACCTTGCCTGCAATGAAACAGTGCAGCCCGAAAGGATTGGAACAACCGAGCCGCCTAGCGTGGTAGGCTTTCGGAATTTGTAAATTGCTACAGCCCCTACTTAGCAAGTCATTATCTACTCGATATATTATACTGACCATAAGGATGTTCTTTAAGGTGGAACAGATTTTTTTCAGCTTTCTGTCAATTTCAGAACGGCACAACAGGGCAACCTGACGGCACCATTATTGGAGGCAAAGTAGATCTGCCTACGGTCATCACAAAGATAAAGCACATGGTTCATGAGTCGGATGTCCAATTTGGAGGTTGGCATGTGAGGTTCGTGAAGCTCATTCAAGTGGATGTTGTTAACGGCAGCGTTTTTGCACAATTTGCTATTGCCCCATGCGAATGCAATGCTGAACTGAAGGTACGACGTGTTAACATTTCTTCTTGCTAGCTTTGTGGTCACTTATCATCTTGGCTTGCATGCGGTGCTTTTCAGTTCTTTTGCCAGGAAGGATCTTGTTGCCACGTTGCCACGTTCGTGGTGTCGAACTGGCTAACACGGCTGCCTTCACAGTTGAAAGCATGCTTTGACAACATTTTGTTCAATCTGGATAGGGGCAACTGAAACGCATATTACTGACGTGAAACAACCTGAGAAGATTGCACCTATGCTTTACAGCTCCCATTCGATAAGTTATACTCTACGCTCTGCCCTGTATTCGGTGTACCAGAATGGATGGTATGCGCTGGAACATTGCCAGAGAAAAATGATAGCAAATATTTGGTCAACTGTGGAGAACGGATGAAGGCAGAAAAAATTGAAGATGCTGATCTGGTAAGCTTCACTGTATTGAAAAATTTTCAGCCTTCATATTAATTCCTATTAAACATATGAGGAATGTTCACCTCGTGACTCAGCTGTACTGTTGGCTCAGTGGTTTGAGCTTTCACTCTTCAGTGGAGGAACAAAATGGTCCCTGTCTACAGTGCTAAATTCAAATTTTTAAATTCGTAGCGTTAAAGTATCCTGGAATCTTCTGTTTTCAAAAATATTCACGGTCTTGGTGAACGTTGGTATTCTTTTTGAAAAGCCATTTTATTCAGTGCATTATGTTCTTTGTCAGAAGGAATCAACGAGCTCGCTGGAAAAAACCAATGCTTCGCAAGCAGCTGGAATAGAGATGGCCTTGCAAACTGTTAGACGATTTATCTTCAATGTGAAAATTGAACTCAACGGATCGTATGCTCGTGTTGTTAAACTGTATAAGGTTAAGAACTACAATGATGAGATATACGTGGAATTTGCCATAGCAGAGAGTGGATGCAAAGCTACAAAAGAGGTATGAGAATGATTCCTGATGAATACTTTGTGAATTTCTTCTCTTGGACATTTTCTATGCGTTCCAACTATGAGCTTTCTTAGCCCAAAAGTAGTACGTTATAGTTTTAAGGTGATGCTCCAAGGCATGTCTTCAGCAACACAATCGCTGCGAAACTTAACGCCAACATAAAGTCTTTTTCTGTGAAATGAGGTTCAACATATTTTCAGGTCACCCTTGATGCACTGTACTCCAAATACTGCCCTGTTCTGCCAAGCGATCATTGGTTATTGTGCATTGGATTACTATCTCATTCATCGGATAGCGGTTATTCACTGACGTGTCAGGGTAGAATAGAGTCTGAGCCTTTGCCACCGGACGATGAGCCACCACCCACGGTATGAAGAGCATTCCTTTTGGTTAGCCGCCTTTGTCCAAAAGACGGAAAACAAAAGAATTTTCGTCAATACGCAGTTCAGCATCTGCTTACTTATTTCGTGACAAAGCTAGTGAGCCTGTTCAAGGCTTTTACTCACAGTATTGCACCGGCACACAGTTAATTGACACCAACGACACAGAGAAGATACTAGTCAACCTGCTGACTACTGACTTCTCTTTTCTTCCGTCCCTCTCTGAGCCTACCCCACCGTCTGGCTCTTACCTGCGTACCATCGTACCTGCTTATCTCCATAGTTACAGTAATACGTCCTTTAATAGACGAATAAGGCTGTTAGCGCTTTTCTAGTTCACATCTGGGGAAACACTCTTCTTATTAAAAAACCAGATGACAAAGTAAACGTTCTGCCTTTTACTTTCAGGTGAGAGATCCCAACGGAGAATCTGGTGACAAGTCAAATTTGACCTCGTCTACGGCTGAACTTGACGAGATTAAAACGTCGCTCAAACAATTCCTCATCTTATCCAACATTCAAATGAACGGAACTTATCCGCGACTTGTGAGGCTGAGAAAGGAAGAAAATAAAAATTATGTCGAATTCGTCGTTGCACCGACCAACTGCAGCCGCCAAGAGCAGGTGCGCAATCATCCATTGCTTTTAAGCTTGTTTAACACTTCCGCCGGTGCAAAGCCTAAGCTGAACGCTTGAACTAATTCTTCATTGAAGAATTCATAACGATAAGTACCGTAGGAGTAGAAAATCAAGTTCATGCGAGCATTAGCATTCTTTTCATCAATGACAATACAACCTAGGCCTGAACGAGGTCATAATGACGCTTGGAAGCTTTTGAAAAACACTCCTCTGTTAAAACTTAAGCATACCCTGATATGGAGTTTGAATTTGCGCAATTATCATCAGATATTCTGTTTGCTATATTTATAGGTCTCGCTTGAAAAACTCTACTCCGATGACTGTCCTATTGATTACACGAAGCTATGGATGCTTTGTGTAGGCACTAGAAATGCAGTCTCACATGATAAGTTTGGTGTAGCTTGCGACAATGTCACAGAACCTGATAAACAAGAACCAACAGAACCTGTAAGTAGCGCTACGCTCTCTTTTTCCTTTGAACCTGCAAAAAGCTTTGAACGCTCAGTTTTTCCAGTGCCCTAACGCCATACGGTATCTTTTTTTAAAAATTGCTATTGTTGGCCCTTCTGCTACCTTAGTCGCGGACGCTAAATTTGTCACTAACGTTATTACAGTATACCTTGAACTCACGAGTTGAAAAATCATTTTGACGTATGCAAAGCACAAAACTTATTCACTTCTATCGCTGCTTGCTAAAAGTGGAAGCCACCATATGTTTAATCGGCTCTCTTCCTCCATCCGCTCGCAAACAATACAGAAATCCTGACAATAATCAGGTTTGCTCTACTCATAAACATACAGTAGGACAAACAACACGGATTTTTGATTTTTCGCGCGTAATGTCTGCGAAACGCAGGTTCCTTTCTGTTAAGCATGTGGCCGTCCTGTTCTGCCCTGGCCTAAGCCTAAGCCAAAACGTAAGCCTTATGTTTAGGTTTAGGCTTAGGTAAAGGCAGAATAGGATGGCCAGAGAAGTCACAGTATAACGGGAGGATACGCACAACCGCATAATCGATGTTGTTTATCCTGCTGTATGTTTACGAGTGGAGCAAACCTGATTATTGCCAGATTACTGTATTATTTGCGGGCAAATAGAGGAAGGGACCCGTTTAATCCGTCAGGACGCAT
>KN538375.1:1061295-1073729 GCA_000797535.1 Trichuris suis | reverse complement strand
GTTATTCGTTAAGACCTTCACCTCCATTGAGAGCATTAAACAGGATTTATGCCACTTGTGTGCTAACAGGAGAAGATTCCACTTTACAGACTAATGAATACGCAGGAAGGTGACTGATGCTCACCACTATTCAGCCTTAGTGAAATAGCAGCCATCTTTTCATCACAGCTAACTCGCAGGTAACAGCTATTCCAAACCATGTGTATTTATTCCTATGAATGGCATAGGAGCGTATACCAACATGTGCAGGAAACATTTAGCAATGATGGCTTGTAATTCATTATCAAGCTTGGAAAATGCTTTTGATGTTAATTTGAATGGAATTGCTACAGTACTTAGCTAGACTTTTAGCGCTTGAACACTATTATCCCCATATGAATGAATGTGTACTCTGTTACACTACGGCAATTTAAATTTCAGCCGGTAACAACTCCGCCTACAGAGGTACAGCCTCAATCGGAAGTCCCCACAGATGAAGAAGTGGTTTCATTGATAAGGCGTTCCGTTTTTGAATCAAGCGTGCAATTTGGTGGCTGGCATGCACGATTTGTCAAGCTCATTAAATCAAATATGGTCAATGATGATATTGCCGTAGAATTTGCCGTAGCTCCATCAGGGTGCAGTTCTGAATTGAAGGTACGTACTTCACTTTTAAGTTATCCATTTTACGTTGCGCTATTCCCGATTGAACGACATCATTTCCATAAGGTTGGACTTGTTACCCTTATAATATTCCGTTAAGACTACTTACATAGTGCTATCCTTCTACAGGTTACCTACGTTAACAAAACTTCACAATTTCACAAGATTCCGGAACACTTCATCAACTTTTACGTTGAGTTGTTTTTATTTAAATATTTCTATAATTCTTTTAAAGCATGCACAGTTATTTAAAAACAAGAAGAGAATAAGCCAAAAGGGCTAATGCTTACTATTGATAAAAGTTACTACGTTTATTTTCATGTGCTACTTACGCTGGTGATTTGCTTCGTAGGTCTCGCTGGAAATGTTGTACTCTTCAGACTGTCCAGTGCTAAATGTTTCTGAATGGCTTGTTTGCGGTGGCACGCTGCCGCGGGATTCCGAAAGCACATACCTTATTACCTGTGGTGCAAGAATGAAAGCTGACCAATCAGTTCATTCCGGCGGAGCTACTGCCTCGGTACGTCTCTTAATGTATAATACTGCCATAAAGCGTGGACACGCTATGTAACAATGATGAAATAATGTTCGTCTGATTCTGTTAATCTTTTTCTACATTCTTTGAGAAGAAAATTTGCAATATCTATTTGTAGGAAAAGCAATCCACACGATCTGACGCTGAGCAACTGACTGAAGCGCAAAAGGCCATTGAAGCAATTCAACGCTTTGTTTATAATGTTCGAATTGAAGTCAATGGATCGTATGCTCGAATGATGAAATTGTACAGATTTGATACGTCGGACACTGGAATACTTGTCGAATTTTCAATAGCCCAAAGCGCTTGCCCAATTTCCTCAAAGGTATGAAATAACTTTGCCCACTATCATCCTTGAAAATTGACAGCATCAATGCTCACAATGTCAGAGCTCCCTTCCTTTTATGGATGCGCATACATACAAACTTTTAATTCATAATCGCAACAATGCCTTTGTCATAAGTCAAAGTTGATTTATGATGCGTTCTGTTTCCTAAACACTCCATGAAATCATGCGAGTCTTGAGTGGCTCCTCAGTAAGATAAATATCCCATTAGACTAATAAGATATTATTAATGACGTAACATTAATAATATGACTCGAAACCTCTCATAATGAACGCATGTTTGCATCCTAAAGTGTTCTTTGGGAATTACAGTATTACAGGAAACAGTACCTTACATTAATGCATCACATAACGCGACTGCTATTATCAATTCGCTGGGCACTAAGTTATATACTTCAGATTCCCATCACTACATTGTACTCCAAAAGCTGCCCTGTTTTGCCGAGTGATTATTGGATACTGTGCAATGGAATTGTGCCCACTTCCCTCTATGGCAACCACTCAGTATCTTGTCAAGAGCGAATTGAAATCGACCAGTCATTGTTGACTAACGATGATATGCTACCCACGGTATGACGGCTTTTTACATTTAACTTTCTCTATACTTCAATGGATCATTGCACCATCTTTGATTCATGCAACCTGGCGTTATCTTGTTGCAGGGAATTGACCTGAAGAGATTGGATCAAGACACCCCCAATGAAAGTAAACCTGACGATATCGCTTATGTTTCATCAACTATCAAGAGCTTCTTGTATAAATCTCGCATCGAACTGAATGGTTCTTACGTGAGGCTTGCCAAATTGATTAATCACGTGGCAACACCAACTGAAACCTACGCTAAATTCAGCATATCTCCAACAAATTGCAGTCGGGACACTGAGGTATGCAACATTATGTTGACTACAGTAATCTATATGATATTCAAGATGCTATGGAGGGCAAAAGGGTTCCTTATGACGTATAGTCTAACTTATCGGTGGTTTCTTTCGCAGAATAATTTAAATATTAGTTCTAAACATAATTATTGCCGTGCGCACCAAGTTGTGCATCGGAGCGCAATATGTTGTTCCAACGTTATATCAATAATGCGGACTCAGATTTTGATCCCATATTTCCTGCTGTGAGCTGCGTTATGCTGATGTGATACTAAGTTAACTTCACACTTCTTTGACGTGATTCCCTTTGTACTGTGATTGCATATTCAGTTAGGTTAAGCAGTGAACGTCTGAGGACTATTTATACTGCACTACATTAAATATACTACCTTATAGATTGACCTGGATACATTATATTCTGACCAGTGTCCCCCAGTGGAAACAGACTTTTGGATTGTCTGTCGCGGAGCCGTTCGTGCTTACGGTAAAGAGCAATACAGTGTTATATGCAATGAAACAATGAAGCCTGACAAGGAGGGAATATCAGCGTCAACTCCTGCTCCCGTAAGTCTCTTAAGTCTAAAATCAGAAACAGAAAGTCATATTTCTTTGGTGCTCCACTTGCCTGTAAGCAACGTGACTGATGGAATAATACTCATCCGTCCCTGTTAGTTTCAATATTGTTGTATTCACTACCTATTGACTACAGTTACTTCTGTTCTCTACACCATAGCAGCAGAATTCATTGAGCCGTTGTTGAACAGCAGGAAGTCAATGTATCTTCGCCTGACGAAGGGTTGACAAGAAGGAACTTAAGTGATCCTGAGCAAGTCAGCTCCTTGATCAAGAAATACATTTTGGAGTCGAAAGCAGATATAGGAGGATGGCATGCAAAATTTGTCAAGCTAATTGGCTTGCAAAAGATTCAAGAAGACACCTTTGCCACGTTCGCTTTGGCTCCCTGCGGATGTAGGCGTGACCTCAAGGTAATGTGCAAAAGTGTTTTTATTATATTTTAATTCAATATTATAGCCATAAGAAAACTAACTTTCGAACAAAATAGGTTTTCCATTTATGACCTCATGATCTCAAGTTAAAAACGTTCATCCTTCAAAAGTTGGTATGGACAAGAGTAATTCAATGTGAACAAATAAATGCTAACTATATTACTATTTACCCGCATCTTTGTCTCAGGTTACCTTGAAGCAACTATACTCCATCGCCTGTCCTCCTCTGAACGTCACCGAATGGTTAGTTTGCAATGGCTCGTTACCACGTAATCCAGAAGACCCATACTTGTTTAAATGCAATGATCGAATGAAGGCTGAGAAAATTGATAGTGAAAGCAGGAGTGGTTTTGAGGTAAGCCATTCTTACTTACCACTACGCGTAAGGTTCAGCCTTTTTGTCAAGAATGAAATATTTCATAAAAACGTAATCACTCATACATCATTTTTCCGCATCGCATAGCCTCGATCTCTTCTATTAAATGAACGAATACTGGGTACAGTAACACCAAAAGGTACTCAGGTTCACCGACCTTACGGTGTCATTCAATGATAAGTAGGTAATACAATAATTCTTAGCCGTTACATCCGTGTACCCTTTTTTATTGCTGATTATTTTTGCCATACTGAAAATCTGCGAAGCTCACAGGCACAGCGAAGAAATTTTTGGGGCTCTATAAGCTCTCCTAAAACTTTCGTTTAAAATAAGTAACACACCGCCCTTCTATTAGCATCCTGATGAGACGTCATTAATTTTTTAGCAGTCATTATTGTTCATACAAAACCTTGAAACGTATAGCCTTACATTCTTCTTGCTTACAGTCATTGTACGCCATTTTCAGCATGATTCCGTGTCATTGCTTAAACTGTAGCTTCAAGCCCACATCCAGCGTTTCCATAAAATCTTAGTTGCTAGTGACTTTCTTTTCTCGTTCATCGATTTCTACTTCAAATGGGTTATACTTTTGCAGGACATCACTTCCACATCTCCTTCGGCAAATAATTCGGAAATAATGCAATCCATTGAAACGATGAAGTTGTTCATCTTCAACGTGCGCCTTGAAATCAACGGTTCGTATGCCCGCCTTACGAAACTGTACAGATTTGAACCTATAAGCGATGGAGTTCTTGTTGAATTTGCCATATGTCAAAGCGCCTGCAACGCTACCGACAAGGTAAACCGTTTCTCCTTTACGTACTCCTCTTAAGGCAGAGATTTTTAAAATTCTTCACATTCACTTATTATGCTTGCATAGCTACAGTTCTTCAGGAGCAATTGCGAGCAAAATGCAAATATTAACCATCGATGAACCTAAATTGTAAAATCTTTGAAATCTACGCTGAAACTACCAATCGTAAAGCAAACGCCCCCTTGTCTGTTCTCTTCCGTGTTAGAGATTGGGCGCAAAATGATTGATTAATAAGTTATCGTTGTTTAGATTGAAATTGAACAGCTGTATTCTAATTCTTGTCCCCTCGTGCCAGTCGACCATTGGGTGCTGTGCAATGGGAAAGTACCCTTCCGTCCTTATGAAAAGCATTCCATTACCTGCAATGAAAGGATTGAAGTCGACCCAGAGCTACCTGATCAAAGCAGAGATTTAATTTTCGAAGTAAGTGCTCACCAATGCCTATTAGCTCATGCCTTTGCTACGCATCCTGTCGACTGGACGCTGCAAAACATTTACCATATGCAGACGTGACCAGCGCTCGCAAGTTGGTGATACTTTTTACGTTACAGGGGGAGACAATCAATCTTTCGCCTATGAATGCTACGATGGACATTTTACAAGTCACAGAGGCGCTGAGGAGATTCGTATACGAATCACATATCGATATTGAAGGCGCGTATGGAAAATTGACAAAATTGCATAGCTACGAAGTTAAGCCTACCGGAGTGGACATTGAATTCACCATAATGAAAAGCAATTGCAGCCAAACCAAACAGGTAATTCTGAATGTCCGTCCGGACAAACGCTTTCAGAATTTTAAGTTTTTCTACGTGGCAAGGAAGCGTAGAGAAGAAATGTTTAAATCGACAAATTTCTGATTCAGCGTAACTACGCATACATAACGTATGCAAATTCAAAGCGTTACCATTTCTTTGGAATTTTCTCAAAAGCTAAAAGTTGAGCAACGCAAAGCTCCTCTTACTGAAGCAACTTAGATTTTCAGCATTGTGTTTTACTCACAGTATGCAGCCTTACTAATTATTCAAGATACATTTCTGTAGTAGCGTTTAGCTTATATCAAAAGCATGATGTTAACGGTCGCTCCAAAAATGAGCAGAGTTGAATCTGATCAATACCAGTTCTGTTAGTAAGAATATGATTACATGTAGATGTAAAGGGACGCCAACGAGGTGGCGTTCCTTTACGTCTACATGTAAGCATATACTTATTAACAGAACTGTCTGTTGGCCCATCCATTCGCAATTAAAATGCTCATTCACCTGTGCGCTCATTCTTACAGATTGCAATTGAAGAGTTATATTCTGAAAAGTGCAGCATCGTAGAAAGCGCTTATTCAGTGCATTGCAGTGGCATGCTCCCAATTGATGGCAAAGGTCATTACAATATCAAATGTGAGAAAAGAATGCAGACGGAAAAAGAAGACCCAATCGTCACCGACCCCGTAAGCGCCAATTGATTTTGCAAGCATCATCCCTTTTCATATTTAGTTTTCAATGATTTAAATTCCATTAAACAAAATCCCGTAGCAATTCAATAATATCGTCCAGCTACATCTTTAGCACATACGAAGCTTTCCTTTCATTTTCTTTTAACGACCTGAGTAGTTTAGATTTTTTCTCCTTACTTCCTCTTTTGTAACTGCAACTGCTACTTTATCGATTATGCACAATGCTGCGTCATCATAGGCTTACTGTAGACCTTGAAGAGTTGGCAGGTACCAAAGTTGATATTTAGCAATTCAGTTTTTCTGTTAACCCATCTCGTGGAGTCGTTTCCTGTATCCGCGTAGTGTACGATCCGCATTTTCAAGTTCTTTCTCACATCCGCGAGCTTTATTATTTCAGAAAGTAACTACACCGGAACCAGGGCCAACTACGCCGGAGCCTTTGCCAGACTTGGACCCAAAAGATCATACCGCTGTCATTGACTTTGTCAAGCATCTCATGTTCTCTGAGGAAATCAATATCAACGGTTGGTATCCAAGATTCGTAGAGCTGCTGGAATCATACAACAAAGATGGGCGCGTTTATGTGAAGTATCTCATTGCTCCCAGCGAATGTCCCAGTAATCGTAAGGTACTTGCTTCATTTCATGTGTCATATGGTTCGGTTGCTGGCTTTTACAGCACAACGTGAAGATCACGTTTCACTTCATTATTTCTTCAATTGCAGGTACCGATTGAATACATATACTCGGATTCCTGTGCAGTAAGAGACGTGGGCTTTCGGATAGTATGCGACGGATTGATTCCCCTTCGAAATGGTGATTTCATAAATTGCCAAATCGATGAGAAAAAGGTGACTTTTGCCTCATAACATCTTTCCGCAAAATCGCTGTTTAAAAAATTGATGCTCAATCAGATCACCTTAATTCTCGCTCAAATATTTCCTTAATCCTTGGAATTCAAGATCTTTGGTTTCCATCTGCACTAGTCAACAACCAATCCATCTCATTTGAATAAAATATTCCCCAAGTTGGACGACGCTTTTCATCTTTTTCGCAACGTTGTTCATCTGGTCATTGATAGGGAGCACATGAGACTTAGCTCTTTTTACCAGGTGAATTTTATCCTCAAGTATTAATTTACATATTTCAATTTTGTTACTTGAACTGGTTACAGGATGAAACTTTACCATGAAGACGGGAGGCGTCCACTCCTAAAAGCAATTTGTAAAATAATCGTTAGAGCGGGCAGCTATCTTTGAAAACCTCGTGGAACCTTACAGCCGTGTAAAGAAAGGTTTATTTTCAATGTTCTTATAGGATACTGAAAGTCACGTGCCAACGGAGACTACTGACCAAGACATTTCAATGTCAAAAAAGATCGCTGAATATCTCAAGAGACTGCTTTACGTGGAACGCCTAAACATTGACGGTTGGCATCCGCGACTAGTGAAAGTTCTGGAATCACGTGACGCCGGCGATAAAATTCACGTGCTGTTCAGCATTGTTGCAAGCGGATGTCCCATCAGCGAAAATGTAATCATTCAACTTTCCGCATTCTTTGCCTCATGCTTTTGTTGTTGCATCTGTCTTCGGATAATGCAGTCAAACCACTGCTTTTGCATAAATCACTGTACTTTTCAGGTTCCGCTACAAAGCATATATTCTACTTCGTGCAATCAAAGATATTACAGAGCTCCGATCGTCTGTGAAGCAAAGATTCCACTCGGTAATGATGACGTTATAGAATGTCATACTGACGGAAACCAGGTAAAAACGAACGTTACTGAGCTATAACAGTTTTTCTTTACTTTCTTGTCTTTTGTTAATGAAGTGACAGTATTTGACGCTTCAGCAGGCATGCGACAATTATATGCCCCATTGGCTCTTTGGGCTACCAAAGCATTCTAGCAGATATTAACTATCAACAGTTTCTATAAATTTCCATTTCACACTCGACTGATAGTCGGCGCACTATGCTTTTATTTTCTACTGCTAATTTCCATTTTCCATCCTTGATATTCGAACGACTTTAATTCCAAGCTGGCTGATGACAGTTGCTGCCTGCTTTAGACAGTATATATGCCTCCATCCGTGCAGGCCACTTCGCATCACGACGACAAAGAAGATACAACCAATATCTCCATTTCTATAAAGAACGTCATCTTCCCAGATAGAATTGACCTTGAATCATGCAAAGAAGATTTTATGAAAATCAACTTATCCAACCGGGTTGCAGAAGGGATATATGTTCTCTTTACTGTTGACCCAAGCAAATGTGCCCATGAAACTCAGGTAAGTATGCCTGCTTTAGCAATTATTCCTGTTGCTTGTAGTTGCTAATGTTTTGAGTGAACTCGTATCTTCAAATTTGCATGCGTTGCTTACGAGTCCCTGGTTCCATTTTCAAGCATGTCATAATGCAATTTCTGACTTCTTAGGCCCATCTCCGAAAGCTATGCTCTTCAAATTGTTCCACCCCCGGTACAAACATAGTCTACCGCTGCCGAAGTTTGGTACCGCTGCGCAATGGCGTTGTTCATACGATCAGGTGCGAAGTAGAAGAAGCAAAAGCCGTATCACGTGCTTAAATGGAATTGGTCGTTCATTTTCACCAATTAGCAGACACGCGAAAGCCTTGTCTTAATGACTACATGCATTTCAACAATGCCTGATTAATTCCCTCTAAGTATATTAATAAAATCATTTTTGTTTCCGCATGCTCAAAGAGTGGCAATGCGCTGTTGCCTCGTGCCAATATTGAATGCTTTTCAAATGCTTTGCATAATTATTATACCTTTTGCGCTTAGCTACATCAGCAGATCAAAGACAAAAGAGATAGTTAAAGTTATTATGTTTTTTTGACGCACACTTTTCGACACCTGAACGCGTTACAAATGGGATAGGCATTATGAAGTTTCGACTGAGTTGCGCTCGCGCTCAGCAGCTGCGAAAACGTAACTTGCTCTAATTTAATGCGGTAAAACGAATACTTTTAAAGCATTCGGATCAATCTTGATGGAACATGTGCATGTAAATGGGAGGAGACAAATTCTATTGGGCATTTAAGGGCTGCAACTTTAAACTTTAACGTAAACACTCAAAAAGGTTGAATTTTTCACTATACACTACCCGATGGATCGCGAGTGATCCGAAAGCGTTGAAAAAACTTATTCAACAAGCCCAGCTTAAGTTCGTATATGAAAGATTACGCATCCATCACAGATAGCCAAATAGTCACTTTACTCACCGTGAAAAAATGGCGGAAGCAAATACCACTTCGAATGTTTGAACTTCTATGGAACCTTCATCATCGGAAACGTCTGTTATCGAATTGAGCCATTAGAACAATGGGCCGACCGTATATAATAAAGATGTTCAAGTTACTACACCGCCGCTTATTGAAAAAACGTTTTTTGCTTTTTTCGCTGCTTTTCTCTCGACGAGGCTGCCCGCCCTACTAAATTTAGAATTCTATTTTTCTGTAGGACTAAAATTTGCTGAGTAATCGAACCATAGCGTACACTTGGCCTTTCGTAGATTGCCCGGGTGCAATGGTTACGAATTTTTGTTTCTGAAGTACGATTTTAGCAGTTCTTCGAGTCTTTGCCGAGTTGTTTCGAACAGGGGCGAAGGCAATTATTTTTCCTTGTCCGGAGCTTTCGGAAAGAATCCTGTCGCGTCTTCAGCCTTAGCCAAATCAACGCGAAGAAAAACGAAGCTCCAAAGCGGATGGCAAAATGATGAGTAAAGTAGCGTCCATGTTCAGAGGCAATAGAACGATCTGGCGGCTATTTGAAAATGATTCGTACACCTTTCTAGAATGAGACAAGCATAGAATATTGCTATTTTCCCTGCCCTCTGTTTCTTCCAGAGCATGTTTATTATCGAATAAATTCGTTATCCGAATGATCCCCTGGCAAATGGGATTCGGATAATAGGGATGTTCCGGCCGAAGTCGGACTAAACAATTAGCAGGGAGGCTCTCTGTACCTGCGCTTTCTACAGTATGAACACATCTTGGCGGTTCTGTAGAGACAGTAAAGAGTTGGGCGGAAGCTCCATTATCGTTACTCTCGCAAAGAAAAATTGAAATTAGTATTGTGAACAAGGGGTTCTACTGCACTTTTAGATTGGCCGTTTAGTATTAATAATGGGACCAATAAAGTTTCATTTTCTTTCAATTTCGTTATGCTGCTAAAGGTTAAAACACTTCTTAGCGTTACAGTTGAACTTAAGATGTAGAGAAGAAGCTCTCGATAAACTTATGCACTCAATGACTTTAGTGGAAGCATATCAGTGGTCACTGCTTGTCTTCCTAATGATAAAATCTCAAACTGGACAATCCATTATTGATATTGCCGTAAAAATTATTTTCAAATTCAAAGCAACGACCGACCTTGTGACACTGGAAAAAATCAATGGCGATAAGTTCAGTCAAGGCGCCGAGCACGGTTAACACTGAGGGTTCTCCTGCGTGTAGGGATAGTTTCGTAGGATGGGATATAGCGCAGGCATGTTTGTTAGTTGGGACGGCAAGCCTTTGCTGGCATAATGAAAAAAGACAATGCTCTTATTTATTTATTTATTTATTTATTTATTTATTTATTTATTTATTTATTTATTCACTGAACAGTGTGGCTAAAAGTGCAAAAGTGAAGAGACCATTCTGTCAGGTCGTTTTTGCACAACAGTGGAAAATGGTATGATTTAAAGCCGGCTTAGTTCATAGCTTCGTCTCATTCAACCTCTTGCACGACTAGAAACGGTTGGACGACGAATAGGCGAACGGCTTCGACCGGATGGCTTCCTTCTTCTTCTTGCGGTAGATGCGCGGCGTCTTGCACGTCTTCTTGACCCTGATATGCTGATTCTTCGTCTTCTCACCGGAGAACGGATAATCCTTCGCCTCCTGGATGTTGACCGCCGGACCCTTCTCCTTCTGGAAGAGACTGAACTTATCCTGCGCCTCCTTGATCCAGCACGACTAATCGGTCGCACTGGTGATGAAGTTCGCCTATTCCTTCGTCTTCTCGATAATGACCGAAAGATCCGTCGCCTTGATAATGAGCGACTCAACGGTCGCCTTCGAGACGAAGACGGACTTGACAGACTTGTTTGAGAAGAACTCAAACTGCTCGCTCTATCGGAGCGACGGGTAAGACTCCTTCTGCGGCCGGTCAGTCTTGGACCAGTGCTTCTCCTTCGGCGTACAACTCGACGCCGGCGGGGTGCCAATGTGCATCGCCTCAGTGGAGAGGTATAACGGCACATCCTTCTTGGTCTAATGCAAACGCAGATAATGATTATGTGTCACAGAGCAGCGTGTCCATTGATGCCTATTTTAAACTGAGACGCTTGAGCATTTTAAACTTCTTAGAGGAATTTAAACAGCATTGCAAGCTCGCCTGACCATCGTTAACTTAAACTGTTGCGTATTTGTTGTTACCATATCGCTTTCAGCGGTATGCTAACAATAGCATCTGAACATTCTTTGGCGTTCAATCGAATGAGCCGCGCAATCAGTAGGACTACAGACCGATGCGCGTAACTTAGCAGTGATTTAGAAAAATTGAAAGAGAACGTAACCATCATAAAAGCAGTCTGCCACAACGGCATGAAAGATTGGGGTTTATACTTTTTAAATTTGAAAACGTTATGTACCTGAAAATCAAATTAAAAAAAAATTGTTTTGCTAACAAGACTTGACGCGCTCCTCATGACCCAAAAGTAGTTCTGCAGCAGTCCATACATTTAACTAAAGCTTAGGAATGGTATTTATTGTTCAAGCTGCTTTCGAATTTAATAATAAATAGCATTCTTTCTTAGTTTTCATTGTCCGTTCAAGATATTTTCCGTATATGCAGGTGAAGCTTATTCAACAGCTGTCAGTATTTTTTCATTCTTGCTAACTTCGTTTTGGCTTTAAGGTGGTTTGAAGTTGCTTTCTTAGTAAAACAAATCTTTTCCGTTTATTAAGCCGCGTCCCCCATCTTTCAACCATTGGCGTGCAACTAGTTTTGTCTTTTTCCCTAACGTTGGATGCAGCAGTGATGAAGGGGCGAGGTCGGCCACGAAACGTGCGCCAAAGAAAAAAGTCATTTAGCGGTTCATTATGCGATCGTGCAACAGCTGATGAAGGCTGCTTTGAATTACTTTTCTTCTTTTTTTTCCTAATTGAAGGAAGCACGGGAACTGCCTATAAACGACCTTATACTCTCCTGAGTAACACCAACTACAGTGGAACCTCGATTATAACAACAATACTTGCCAGAGGGTAGTTGTTATATCCGAATTTTTATTATAATCGAGAGTCTGCTTACCCTACCAGTTTACCCTGTCTTCATGTAAATTAACTGTAACAGCACCAACAAAAATTTAATCTTTTTT
>KN538375.1:1020267-1061195 GCA_000797535.1 Trichuris suis | reverse complement strand
CACTGTATTAATATTTTCAATTTTCTTCTCACTTAAGTTCAACGTGATCCCAATATAAGCAGGACGGAAGTAAACGAACTGCAATACGAACGAAGGATGTTCAAGCTGTGGCGCTATCGCTTCCTGAAGCGAATTATTTTCTTTTTCTGCTTAGCTAAGTCCGAACAGTTGTTCTTTTTTAAGTCTGGAAAGAAGCGCTATGCGATAAAGTTATTTCGATAACGCGGAAGAATCTGGCACATAACCGGTAGAACGCTTAGCAAATTAGGCGCTTCAACATCGTTGGTTCGTTATGTACTACTGTTGTGCTTTCGTGCTTGGATTGCAGTCGTACGTTTGATAATTACTGTCCTATTTTTTAAAAAATCAATTCCACAAACTTCAACCTTCACTTCGTAAGTTTGTTATACTGATTTTCTAAAATTGCGCACCGTGTTTTCATGAAGGAAAATTGAGACAATGAAAGCATACAATCCCGCTACGAAGTCTCAAATATTTCAAATATAAATGACAGTATGCACGGTACCTGCACGTCAATTAGCCTTCCATTGTTCGAATTTTTTCTTTATCCGAAACGATCGCTTGGCAAGTATAGTTCGGATAATGAAGTTTCACTGTAATACCGAAACTAACATTTTTCCAAATTGCTTGGGTTTACTCGTTAGAGAAAGAAGCGAAAGCACTATACTACTCAAACTCTTCGCATGGAAAGGAAGCGTTCAAACGTTTGTAGAAATAAACCAATTACTAAGTGTGGGCTAACCGCGGCAGGACGATGGGCGCAATGTTGAACACGAGGGCAGAAGAAGGAAATGAGCACGGCTAAGTCGATCGGTTTGTTTAGCACGACGCGCGCGAACATTGGACGGTTCTGTTCAGGAGTTGAAATTCCTTGCCGTTGAAGTCTCCTGTAGTCTTAAAAAGTATTAATAATTAGTACGAACAGCCACATTCCCACCTACCGCGCAATAATGTGCTTTCAAGCGAAGTTGGCCAATTGCCAATTTTTGAAATTTCAAATATCGCAAGTAAACAAATCGATCTGCAGCTGTGCTCTTAAGCGTATGATTTGGAGTTGCCAATTGCGCTCTGCAATTTCTGCCGACGTAATGTTTTGCTAAGATTATTTAATCGTAGCAAAACGCCGCATTAGGGAAATAAGTCGTATTTGTTGGCACTTTTTAAAAATGAAAGCAAAGTAAAGGAATGCGCCCAATATTTCTCCGTTCAGTGGAATGAACGCTTTATTCAAAGTATTGAAGTACAATTAAAAATCAACGATACCAAAATTGAAAGCATCAACGTAGCTACAACTTGGTTGCAGATGCCATCAACCTGTTGGATTTTCCATGTTCAACGGAACTGCGTGATCCTGAGCTTCGTACTGAAAAGAAACGACAGCAATGTATGAAAAGTGGAGAAATTCAAAAAATTGCTCTGATCCTAAGTTGAACCTTTGGACAACCTCTACGGCTGTATACATCTGCAGAAGCGTTAATTCTCAGCTGTGTAATGCGAAGATAGCTCTTAAAAATTAAAAGCCTTTGCCACGTAAACCAGTCGAGCATATTGCATTTCATCTAATTGAACAAGGATTAATACAATGCTGCACAATATCGATTAGCAGGAATTGTAATCGAGTAACGTCACTGCGTAAAAACCAACTGCAATAACTGAGCTCGTCTGTTATTGAAGTGAAATGAGTTTTTATTCTCACATAGCCAACTCGAACTGCAAAACTGGAGCGTCTCCTATTACTCAGTGGTCGCAATTTAGCAAAGGAAAAAGCAAATCATGTTTTTGCGTGTTAACACTTTTTTGCTACTTGCCTTCAACACTGCGACTTGTCTTCACCGTAAGGCCACCGCTACTGCCGAAGCAATTCACTCTGTACTTCTTGGCTGCGCCACTAGACAGGTAACCTTCGCATTCCATTATTAGTTTGCTCGATAGCAGCGGACATTGGATGCTGTACAATTCCTCAAAGCTCAGCTGAAAATAGCAGAAAACCAAATACGCAAATGATAGCACGTAACAATTGAAAATAAGCAAATTCACCTTTTGACCAAGTTTGCATTTGCTAGGGGCTATGGAGCATTTGAAGTAGGCTTCATTGCCTCTTCTTTCCAACTCTTTGACTTCCACTAATTTCGGGTAACATCCGCTCACGTATACGCGCTCAACGAAAATAGCCTTCTTGATGTGATTGAGAAGATCGATAGTAGACATCCGGCAGAAATCTTCAGTGTCGGTGGGAGCGCATGGGACAGTCAGATTCTTCTAAATAAACATCCATAACTTCCATGCATATGACTCAGACTTGGCAAGCCAAGAATGCTCAATTATTTCGTTTGTATGAAGGAGAAGATTAGGTAGGATCAAATGGATTTGAATATGGCCAAGTAGAGAGCACAGCGTTGGCAGTATTGTATTTAAAAGAAAAAAAACCATGTCGGCACCTCTTCGGCTTCAACTTGGCTGTCGCAATCTAAGGTCGGAGTGCTCTTGTATTCCAGACGAATAACCGCTTTGCATAGAGTAAACTTCGATCGGTCTTGGATAGGGCACGACTTTGAGTAAAGTTTACCAAGTGTAATCTAAATTACGATGATTAATGATCACCTGTACGTAAACTAATGAAAGCAACAGTTACAAGAGGTATGCTAAGAAATTAAGTATGCTTAGAAAAAGTGAGAGCACGCAGAAAGGTAAGCGGGCATTGATATGCATAAATGGGCATACTTTCAACGAATTACTACAGCTTGTGGCAGCAATGACAAAGCGGACACTCAATGAGCCCTTTTCGTAAGTCGAAGTGAACATTTGAACAATTTTTGGATAGAAGCCATTGAAGTCAAGCTTTCTGTCAAACAGCAGCTGTTTGGTGAAAGCGTACACTTGAGCCAGTTGCTTTGAACTATCCATGCGTGTAGTGTGGTTCTTGAGAATGATTCGCTGAAATATACTCACTTTGGTAATTTATAACCCGCTTGAATTTTCGACAGTTATACAGAGAGGTCGAAAGCAAAGCAAGGCAAAAAAGAACAAACAAATAAGGCGAAAAAACTTTATATGCTAATAAGGATCGAGTGGCAGCAAACATTTTAGTTTCTACCTCGCGCATTTCATTGTGCGGTAATCTCTTTTCACATTTGATCTTTCCGTCACTGGCGAATGGAATCATTACTTCGCAAACGAGCAATACTTTGACTGCTTGGAGCGGACATGAGTGTGAGTACAGTTCGTCAATGGTAATCTGAAACGAGCCAATGGTAATCTGAATCGTCAAAGATTAAAACGTCACCTTTCTCGCTTTGCTGCATTCGGTAGGAGCAAGTGTAAATTCAACACGTACACTACTGCCAACGGCGTGGGTATCCAGCAGCGCCAAGAAACGCGGATACTTTCCATCAATTTCCAATTGCTTATCAAATACCAGTCGTGACACTATTGAGGAAATCTGCACCGAGTCGGAAGGATCAATTATGACTGGTGGCTTCGGAGTAACATCGCTAGTCTTAAAGGCAACCACTTGTATTCAATAAGGCCAACTCAATGGACAATAGTTTAACAGTTTAATAATACGTCTCCCTTGCTTGAGCGTTGAGCAGTTGCTTACAGAATGGGTTATTTACAATTGCTTTGCCTTTTTTCAGGAAACAGATGAGTAAGCATAACATGTAGTTATTCAGAGATGAGATCTGTTAGTTTACCTTCTTGTTGCTGAGCTGGCATTGGAAGGCATTGTCGTCGCTGAACGGAAGGTAGCCTTCGCAAAGAACAAGTACGCCTACGTCTAGCACGGGACAAGAAGTGGAGTACAAATGTTCCATGGTAATCTAAACAACAACACACATTTCCTGAATTCCAATAGTACAAAAGTGAACCTTAGCCTTGACGCTGCATTTGCTTGGAGCAATGATGAATCGCACATGCGTTTTGTCGTCAACATCGGTAACCTCTATCAGTTCCGTAAGTCGAGCACGCCAACCTCCAATTTCGATTTGTTCAGAGAATAGCATCTCTTTTAGTTCTGCAGTGATGTTTTCAGCGCGTCCATGTTCAGGCACTTCTTCAGGCAACGTCGGCAATATTTCCGAGCCCTTCTAAATTGTGCAGCAATTAACCAACACGATTTATAACGGCTGAAAGCTATAAAGAGCCTTCTCCTGTTACGTCATGCGGTGATAGAGATATTTTATTAATACATCGATTGCTAGCAAGGCTATGGTCAGACGGCTGTTAGGCTGTAAAGTTCATTACCTCACTATCAATCACTGAGCTGCCGCAGGTTATCCTGTGCTTGCCGCCAATTTGTGTAGGAACCAATCCGGTGCAAGAAGTACGCGCACTGTTCACTTTGATGGGGCATGAATCAGAATAGAGCATTTGAAGCAGGATCTAAAATGAAAGCCACATAATCAACCTGCGAACCATAATGCGTGTCAGCTACGATACCTTTAGCGTGCTTCTGCATTCGGTAGGCGCAATTGTGAATTCAACGTACGATCCAAATTCGTCCTTGCTCAAAATTTTCAATTCCGCTAATCTGGCGTACCATCCATTAATTTCCATATGTTCAGCAAACAGTATATGCTTGATTATTTTGAAAACTCGACTATGCTCATCTAGATCGCTATCGTCCGTACTTTCAGAGGTTGGAGGAGGCACTTGCTGAAATAAATAACGCTTATCCCTTCCGGATATGGGTCTGTCAAAAGCGTGCAGGAATGGCTTTTCGCTGTAACAATATGACTTACGGGAGCAGCAGTTGTGACCTCTACGGTATCATCGCGTCCAGTGGTTACGGTGCGTTTGCACTTCATGCTGTAGTATCCATTTCCATTGTTTGGAATAGTACCGCTACATCTGACCCAAAATTTGCTATCCGCAATTGGACAGGCATCAGAGTATAAAGTATCAAAGGCTATCTGAAAAAGGTTTTTGTTCAGCTAAAAATTGTTCTCCCCTTTAAGCTGTTGGGACACTCAGAGAACCTGTTTATACGGTGCATTCAAGTTTACCCTATCTGCAATGCGCGACATGTTGAAACCTGTCTGTTGCGTCAAGCCTTCTATAGGATTATTAGTATTTGACTTGCCGCTTTGCTAGTGATCAAAAATATTCCAACTTGTTGCTAGTTGAAACCAAGAAGCACCATTTTTTGATTATCGCATAGCAAGCAGCTTAGGTGCCCCATGAATACTGACCTTCTGGCTGAGGCTACAATTCGTTGGGGCAATGTCCAATTCGACATCTATTCCAGACGATCGTTCTACGTGCTTGTAGAATTTCACGACTCTTGCATGGAAGCCGTCAACTTGAACTTTCGACGTAAAGATGTACTCTTTAACTTTGCCGACTACGTCATCAGAAGTAGGTTCAGTAGTCTCCCGTGGTGTAGTAGGCTTTTCCTCTTCTGAGCCGCTCGACTGCAGTAGGGAAAGGATTCTTTTCAACATTGTGAATATGCTAATTTCATAATTCTTGATCCTACTAGTAGGTAATTAACCAAAAGATTACTTAATATTTCTCTTTTCAACATCTTGGCAAATGGTCAAGCAAGCTTACATTTTTCAAAGGATCCTCAACGTCAGTTGGCAAGGCAGGATCAGCTTCTATACGTTCAGCGCAGGAAAGTGAATAGCCACTGCGTCCACTGTATGGAATGGCACCGTTGCATAATAGCCAATGATCGGATGGCACAATAGCGCAAGCAGTGGAATACAATTGCAAAATACTGACCTGAAAAAAAACATTTCTCACCTGCGCAGTTCATAGCGCAAATCATTCGAAAGCGGCGTGAAAGGGAGGGAAGGTACGTCTGGGCGACTACAGGAAGTTTAGAGCTCAGGTTACAATGTTACAGTATGAAACGCGCGGTTTGAAATCTTGCTAATAGACACAGCGTTCTAACCTTGCTTCTTGAAGAAATGCTTTTGGCCAATTGTAGCTCACCTGCTCGGAAATCTTGCAACAACTCTGGGCCAAAGCAAATTCCACCAGGATATTATTGGCGCGAGTTTCGTATCTGTACAATTTGACAACTCGTGCATGGTGGCCGTTGACTTCAATTCGCACGTTATGAATAAACTGCTTAATTGCCTCAATGACATTTTTTCTTTCCGTCATGTTGGTCGTAGAAGCGCCCTGATCTGGCGTAGGAGTAGCTGAACTGCCGTCCTGCAACAAATAATTTTGTTTGGCTGCGGAAAAATAAATGAAAAGCCAAAACTGAATGGGGGAAGAAGTGAGATTGAACGTTTACACCCTTTATGTGTACATTGACGAAATAAGCCAGAAAGCAAGGAAATATATAAAAAGCAAGCTAACCTCTGTGTCAAGCTCAGCTTTCATTCGATCGCCACAGGTCATCAGGAAATGACTTTGAGAATCAGGTGGCATCTCACCGCGGCACAAAAGCCATTCGGCAGCTTGCATAGTAGGACAGAAGGGTGAATACAACTGATAAAGTGTAACCTTAAATGCGCAGCTTTTAGTTTAAATTATACGCTTCGCAAAATTGTACTTATACGCAAAAGGCTCATGAAATAAATAAATAATGCTCAAGTCAGTTAGTTATCCGAAATGGATATTTCAAACGCCGTTAAGTGAAATTAAATGGGCGCTTTGTAAGTCGAAAATTTTCTCATGGATCACAGTCAAACAATTCACTCCTACGGAATTACCATAAGTGAACTTAATCTCATAGTAGTAAAAGCGGCAATCGCACCTTTAGTTGAGCACTGCACTCGCTTGGAGCAAGGGCAAATTCCACGTGCACGGAGTTGCCAATTTGTTCAAACTTGGTAAGCTTGACGAACTTTGCATGCCATCCGCCCAGTTGCACCTTTGATTCGAGCAGGAAGCGCTTTATTGAACTTATAACTTCGGAGCGGTCTGTTGAAGTCTCGGGGGATGCGGTTGGAGCCATCGTAGTAATCTCAATAGGAGCAGCAGGTGTCGGCGTCGGAATCTTAGGAATTTCAATAGGAGCAGGTGTCGGCGTCGGAGTCGTAGTAATATCAATAGGTACAGCAGGAGTTGGCGTCGGAACCTTTTCTTCTGGTTCCTAAGACAAACCAAACATTGCTACTTCAATAAGCGGTACTTCCAACCGTGAGCATTAAAGCTGATTAAAATTCTCGAAGACATATGCTAGAGCTCACGTGCCGACATAAAGATGCTAAATGCAAATTAGGGCTGCTCAACTTCTTGACGAATACATCAAAAGATAAAGGGCAAACCACTGTTTCTTTCAAGAAAAAATATAAAATGCAAAAATAAGAACACAGCTATCGAAACAGTATGTTCTGACGGAAAGAAAGTTTCTTTCTCAATCCCGCGTCGCAATACTACCTGCAAATCAAATACGTTCTTACGGTACTTTGGGCCCGCCCAAAAAAATGCAATTAGTAAAATGCGGGAAGCTGTATCTTACGGAGATTTCTGAAACACAATAAGCATAGAAAGCGATAAAACGTTTGGCGTCGCTATTTGGCAAGAACACATTGTTTTTAACCGCTAACGGCGTAGTTACAATAAATGAGAGGGCCTGAAAAGGTTTAAGCTTACTGGTTCGGGATTTTCAATTTTTTCAGCCTTCATAGTTCCTTCGCAGGTGACAACACGTTTGCGCCTACCATCAAGTGGCATAGTGACCGTACACAGCGTCCATTCCGGTACATCGGATACAGGGCAGAGTGAGGAATACAATTTTTCGAACGGGATCTGTAAAAGATAGACGCAACCTTTTCAAGCTGCTCTGACCGGGTAAACAAAACTTTTAAAAGTGAACTCTCAAATGAGAACGTAGCCACGTTAGCCAGGCGAACACACATGAGCAGTTGGCGTAGATCTCTCCATTTTAAAAAGGGGAACAAAGCTATTGAACCCTTCCAGAATCACATGCAAGGCAAGATGGTAGATACCGTAGAAGTAAAGCATTTAAGAGTTTCAAAACCATCGCACTGCAACAATAAGTGTTAGCAGTGTAGCTACCTTCTGTTGGGAGCTGCACTGGCTTGGAGCAATAGCAAGTTCGGCATAAATGCTTCCGTCAACCACTTTCACTTGAATCAGTTTCATAAACTTCGCATGCCAACCTCCAACCTGAATGTGTGACTCATGAATGAAGTGCTTTATTTCTGTAATGGTTGTGGGCACGTCTATTTTGACCGCCGGAACGGTTGGCGTGGTGGTTTGCACTGCTGGGATGCTGCTCTGAAATATACAATATAAACTGAAAATTCTGTGAAACCTGAACATCCACACGGTCAGTACAGTACACGCTATGGTTAACTCTGTGTCAACCAGCCGAGGAGGAGGAGGAGGAGGAGGTTGTATAGGACGATCATTTTACAGAAACCACAAGATATATTCAAATACATCGTCGTCTACCCTTTGTTAATGACTCTGCATCTATGCAAGCATGCAAATTAGCCTTACCAAAAAAATTTGCATTGAAAGGTGCTTTTCTTTTAAACCGTCGCAAGTCAGGTAAAATTAAACGTTTCTTACGTTTTTCCTGTATCCTTCGAATTCATCCAACGCATCGCATGTGAACTTGTAATCGTCTCTTACTTCAAGAGGCAAATAGGCGGTGCATACAAGCCAAGCGTCGACTTGCATAAGAGAGCACATATCAGAGTACAATTGTTCAAAAGTAATCTAAAAGCAACGCAAATTCATTTTTTGTTGTTTCCGGAAAAAAGGAAACTTAATTTGCATAATTGCAAGAGCGGCTGGTTTTCGTAAGCTAAGAAGCATAGGAAATTTGAATAATAAGATAAGAAGCGGTTTCTATAGGAGTACGCTGCGCTGCCTTCTTTTTCAACAAAGAGGCAGTGTTTGCGCATTGCTTAAAATGAACTCAACGCATTCAACTCTTTTCTGCTCTTTTGTTTTAAAGTATACCTACCACGTCGTCTCGATAGCACGTTGTTGGAGCTACGGCAAATTTGACGTACAGCTTGCTTTCAGTTTCTTTCCATTCATAGACCTTCATAACTCTTGTGTACCAATGGCCAATACGAAATTTCGAATGGAACACTCGCTGCTTGAGAAATACTTCTACTTCATCTTTGTATGTTGGAAAAGACGCAGGCGGCTTCACAGTAGACACTTCTTCAGTAGCATTCAAAATTTCAATCTGCTAAGTATACGACATAGATTAATTCCCTGTCATAGATCTTCTACTTCATTCCATCCTTACTATAGTTATTCGAAATTTGCAAAACGTAAACTCATTCATAATTAATAAAAGGAATCAAAGGAAGAAATTGCTTTCCCAGTAAGCTTTATAGCTAAACAAGGCAAAACGCTACGAGTTATGGAGCCGCTAACAATGGCTCCATCGCTACTTTGTTTTTTAAAGTCAGCTTACCATATTTGGGTACAAAAGTTCTAGATTCTCTTTTTCCGCCGGAACAAACTGTTCGCAATATATAGATAGGGTATAGAGGTTTTGTTCCGAGAAGAATCCTTTGCAGTGTCTCCATTTTGCGTCTTTCTTCACTGGGCATGAAGCAGAATAGAGGTGCTCAAGTGATATCTGAAATAAAGTGAATCAGTTGGTTACTGGGATGGTGGCACACATTCGTAGCGCGTGCAAAAAGGGGCAAACTGAATCTGATCGGGAAAAATGCCAACCAAAACTATTTTACTCAAGTAAAGTCGCTTACTACAGTTTCGAGCGTGCATTCGCTTGGTGCAACCAGGTAATCTACCCGGACGTAGGTCCCATCAGGAACGGCTCTAACAATCTTAGCCACTTTGGCCAGATAGGTGTCATTGAAAGTAATTGGCTGTTCGAACGTTTGCTTTCTCATAATTTGAATCAATTCCTTGCTGACATTAACTTCTTTGTATTTTGCCGATGAATATGTTTGGCCATTGCTTGACTTGACGGAATAATAGTATCCATTTTGTCGCTGCGGTGCCTTGTAGCCATAGGAGTAGCTGTATTGTGTCCGTGAAGGTGATTGGACATGGTAGGGTCGGGTAAGGTACGCACCCTGCAACGAATCCATTAAAAATGCATTTCTTGGCTACCTGGTACAAACTATTTCCGCACAGCTAACATACTTATATGGTAGTGAACAGTTGTAGGCTAAAGGATTTTACTAAAACTCTTTGCCATAACAAAGGTTATTAAAATAGGGAAAAGCTTCAAACGTGACCCCAACTGCACTCCCTTAAAAGATGTAGTATTAATAGGTTGACATTTAATGATGCTTAGGTTCAATGAAAGCCCATTTGAAAGAATGGAACTTTAGATCTTCAGTGGCTTAGAAAGATAGGTCAGTTAGAAACCTCTCTTCCGCGTTCACTCTGCTTATGGCAAAGTAGTCCATAGTCGGGTTGCTATGGAGATAAGGACAGTCACGTGATCACAGTGCTTAGATTACAATAGTAAAAAATGAATTAGCTCACCGCGGAGAGCGCCGCCAAGTGCAACGCAATGAAAAGCCAAATATTCCACATGTCACTGCGGAGAAAGACAATTTCTTCGTTGCAGGGCGAAATTATATATAGAACTTTTTTGTTTGATGTAAACGAAACGGCATCGAGCATTGCGCGAATACGTCGTTATTCAAGAGCAGCTGTTTGCATACAATTGCGCACCTTAATCGCCTATAGGCGGCAACCGGGAGCGAAATTGCAAGCTGAGCAAAATTTTCGGCATAGCATATTGAAAATTTTCGTTACGAACGAATAGCAGGAAAAGTCTGCTTACCGTTGCAACAACAGCTCGCTTCGGAAGCTGCCGACGTTTTTTAAATTACCCAATTCGAAATTGGCTTTTCATTTAGCCGTGTTAACGATGGCGCCTTCAAGATTTGCCTGACGACAAGAGAAACACTGAAGCCGGTAAGTAGCAGCATTTTTTGAACAAAAGCATAGCTATTAATATTTAAAAACGCGAAGCGTAATTGTTGGCCCATAGCCTTTAGTATTTAAAATTCTCACTGCAACTTCATGGCTGAAATGCATTGGAAAATTTCTACCAGAGCTTTCAGAACCACCAGCCCTCGTCCGTCCTCAGCAAAATGAATTATATGAAAGGGTGCGGCTCAAAATCCCGAAGCATGAAATCCTAAAGTTCAAAAATTGTGAACTATCAACATGCCGAAAATCGAAATTACAGTTCAATCCCGAATTTCAGAGGGAACTTCCATATTTGTCCAAATCAAAGATGGCACCTCTTGCAATTCGACCAACTTCAACCTTCGAACCACGCCGGTCTTTGGCTGCCTAGCGAATTCGACCACTCCAAGTTTCGGAAGAACGTTCAACATCCCCGCCAATCAGAGTGAGTATCTTTCGGGATTTTAACCTATTCGAAGTTTCAGAGCTCATTCAGCGTTTTTTGTCCACTCCCGTTTTTCGAGCTTTTCTATTATTCAGCACATCTGTGCCTTTCGAGCCCACCTTTGGATCAGGACCTCAACCTTCGTGCGTCTTCCTTTTTCAGGATAGTGACCCTAAGCTGTCTGAAATAAACAGGTTTCAAAATGACGTAAAACCGTTTTTCAAGGAAACTTCCTGGTCATTTCTGCTAGAATTAGTCTTCCGGTACTTTGATACAGACCTGAAGACAAGACCTGTTGGCCCTGAAGGCTCCTACTTTTCATTTAAGTTTATCCTACCGTAACGTTCGTCTTGAAAATTTTAAAAACAAGTCATAATTCGATTTTAGGGAAACAAAGAGGAGAAAAAGAAGAAAAAAGAAATTACCATAGCCGAAGTGACCGCATTTCGGCAACACCCTCAGCTGTGGTAAACTTTTTCTGAAGCGGCCAATATAGGCCAATGCGGCCCCATAACGTAACCACAAATGAAAAGTAGATGCCCGGAAGCTTGCCATTGATAAAAGAGAGAAGACGCACACTGTTCTAAGGGCAGACAGTTTTCTTTTTTTATGAATATAAGCCGAATGATGAGAATACAATCACCATTGACTAAAATTTCACATACTTTCTCGTAGAGGCCACAGCAGCTAGCCGGAGCCTTCAAAGTTTAAAAATATCTTCTCATTCAAGTCCATATAAGACTGCTTCGCTGCCAATGCTTGAAATTTAAGTTAAGCAAATAGTGTAAGCAGTAACTGTCATTTAATATGTTTTTCGTACGCAGCGGCAACGAATAGTTCTATAAGGATTTAATAAATTAACTTTCATAAGTAAGCGTTGACGCATATGGCACAGTACAGCATAAGGGCACCGGTTCAATTGCTTTTGGAACCATTTTCTGGCAATGCAGTCATCTCAGCATGACTGCTCTTCAATGGTTCTGAAACAAACGCATACTATTAATTTCAATGCTATTGAATGCTTCAAAAGTTAACTTCGTTCCCTAAACTTCAAATTAGGAATACCTGCATCAGGTTTTCACTAAAACACTATGAAATTGTACAACTGAGTTCAGAGCTTTTCAGGAATCCACTGTTCCCGTCAACGATGCTTATAATGGATTTACAAACATAGCTGATGACGGGAAGGACGGATTCCCCAAAGCTCTAAACTTAGTTATACAATTTCATGCAAACACACGCGTCCTTTACGAGACATCCGACTTTCAAAAATACAGGACATAGAAATCTGCAAAATAGGATGTCTGACTTTCATTACGCTTTCTTGAAAACGCTATTAATTAGGAGAGAGAGAGAAGTTAACCATACATGGTCGCAACAAACTACTTCTACATCTTAAAATGTTTTGTTGAAAAGTATGAGTCATCATTTACCTATTCTCGCCTTGCACATCTTCATACAGTCTCGATAACGAAAGTAAATATTTTCAACAGCCCTGTAGAACTTGCCTTCAACGACATATTCTTGATAGAGATCAGGACAATGAGCACGTAAGCAAACCAAATGATTATCCTGCAAAATATAACTTAGCACAGCATTGGTAAAAGCATAATTGATTGCGCAGAGGTTCAAACAATTATTCGTAGCCAATGTAAAAGACCCAACGGCCTTTTCCCGCCTTTATTAACACCCTTAGAGAAATAATTTGCATTTGAAGGTTAAAAATTTGAATTTCTTAGGCGAACCCCGTCATTCAGACGGTCGTTATCTATCAGCTCAAGTCGGTGTTCTCTCCCCCTAAAGTTACAATAGCAGTGAAGACTAGTCATGTCACGTGACACCAAAGTAATATAAGGTAATTAGCAGCAGGAAAACATAAATTCAGTTTTTAAAATTTCCAAGCTGCCTTTCAAAGTGAAGTCTCACTGCAGCTTACAAATCAAGTAAACACAGTGGCATATGCGCTTTTCAACTCGCTCAGTATATGTCACAGCGTTAGAAGAAAATGAGGAAGAGAAATTTCTACAACTCATCTAACGGCTTCTTGCTTGCATGGGAAACGCTGTGAACTTGAAAATAAGCATTATGCTCTGATATAGACACGCAAAAGGTCTGCGATTTCTTTCAGTCTCCGCCAGCGGAGATTCCACTTGTATTACAAATGGATAGGTTCAGTTCACTCACGAAATGTCGCAAATCGTCCAAATCATATTCCAGGCAACAGGCGACTCTGAATGCTGATAACAAAACAAGTATGCCCAAGAGATATTCGGAATTCTTCTGCGGCATGTTGACGGAATTACAGAAGAGCAACCACTGACAACTTTACGGAAACGAATGAACTGTAAATGGATCTGTTGTTGCAATTTGCGGATAAACAGACGTAACACTACTCAAACTGCACATGTGAAACCGGCTCGAATCGTATCAACACAACAGGATTCAATAATACGTCTGTCACCATGGCGCGTTCCACAAGATGACAAGACAAAACCAGACCCACTGCTGTAATGTGTCGAATTATTTGGTTAGCCTGAACTTTCTCCTAAAAGAGCACCATATCACTGTTGCGGCAAGGCAACGAGATCAATACAGAAGCGGCACAAGTCAAAGTTACGTTCATTAACTTCTTATTAGTATACGTTGCAGTTTCTATAGTACCTTTCAGCGAATGCTATTTTAGACGTTGTCAGACATCACACCAAAATGTTGCTAATACAAAAACCCTCAAAACGCAACGCTACGTCTGTCCACTTCTGGTACAGTTCAGCCTATCTCATAACGGACACTACTGGAAGAATGGACAGCACATGAAGAAATATATAGGCAGCAGCAGCTATCAGTAGACATGTGATCACTTTTGTAACAAGCAGCTTTGAGTAAGAACTTCGTCAGTAGTGAAATTGCGAAGTTGGCAAAAAAAGTTCGTGTCGAAAGTGCTGCACTAATAAATGAGTGTTCGCTAACAACAACTCGGAGCATAGTAAACAATCAGCAGCTGACAGGATCCCATGCAAGCGCAGGCTGCGTTATTGCACATTCACTTTTTTGCACGCTGCAGTTAACTCCCAGTGAAGCGTTACCATCGCAGGTTCTGCTTTGGAAAACCAGGATATCAACAAGGAATTGCAGCAACCAGGCTAGAACAAGCAAGTAACTCGAGCAAGGCTTCAATTGTTCCACCTCATTGGTTTCAATTCATTGCTGCACAAAAATTTTAAAGCTCAAACGGGTGGACGCGGATGGAAATCTTAAGCGTCGGGAAGCCGGGAAATACCAGCAGCAAACATTGCGCAAATATTATGATACGATGCAACAACAAAACTATTGCAAACCTTCTCATAAACACTAGCACAAGTACAATTATTGAACAAATAGACGCAAAGAGTAAATAAATGCAATACTTTGAAACCTTCTTGAAAGCAACGAAGCAACAAGTTACAGTACGAATGAAGTTCAAGTAAAGTTAGATTGTTATCAGTTAAGCTTTCCACGGAAATTTTCGGTTACCACTGTTATTTTTTCCAAAGGCGATGTCGCTGAGCCCAGCAGAGCTTTTTAAGGAATGTACGAGCGATCGCATTTCTTTTAATACGGCTTCCTGTGCAGAATGCATTACCAGTTACGAGAGAACTGCTGGATCAACTGAATAGGCGCAGCTAAATGCTAAAATCAGTTATAGCATCAACCCTTAATGTTATAAGTGGTGCAAATAAATAATTTGATTTAAAAGCGCCCCAACGTTTCCAACGTGCACACGACTGCCAGCAGCAGAAGAGCAAAGGCAAACAGTGAGAACTGCAGATGGCAGACGTATTTCTACAGCTTGCATACGACCCTTTGTTATTGTAGGGTTCCCACAGTTGCAGTAACCGGATGTTTTCGAATGTTTCCTTAACTTTTAGCTATTTTAGAAATTTGTGTGATCGTTCGCGACTTCTTCTTATTAGAACTATATCCCACGCTAGAACAGTGCGTCAGTTCTGCAAAATTTAGATTACAGTGGCGACCGCCAGGGCTCAGTTTATTTTGAAATAGCTCTGCCGGGTCTTTTCCATTAGACGCCCGGGAATACCGTATGTGAAACTAAAATCACGTTCTGTTAGACCAAGTAAAGGCAGACAGCTTAAGCGTAAGCCCAAAATCAAGACCTCGGCGTCAATGCTTAATCGTAAACCTAAAAACAGCAGTGACTTTTGTTCAGGCTGCACGTTGTTATTTGGACTAATGGAACCTGATTTTACTTCCACCTACAGTACTCATCTGTCATCTAATGGAAAAGATCCGCTCTTCTTGTCCTTAAAGAAAAACTTTAAATCGCGCGTTGATATCTCACGTGCGCAAATTTCGATATGAGGATTCATCAAAGCAAATGCAGTTTGAACATTGGTGCTTTGAATTTGAAGCAACTTGTCATTTTAAATAATATTTAAAAATCGCATGAAAAATAACAAACGCAGTTCTTTTTTTTAAAATTAATAAAATAATTGTAACACTACATCAGAGTTCAGTGGAGCGGGATTCAAATGATAGCTCAGTTTCGTGGAATGATTTGCGCTTTCAGTTACATCTCTTACGAGAGAACACGCTGAAGTAATAAACATACAGATAAACAAAAGCTAATTTAAAGCTCCCTAAAGCGATTTGTTAACGACAGTCTAGTGACAAGGTTCAATATGCATATGTCGAGAAAAAATGATGCTCAGGTAAGTTGTTTAAATCATGCTCTCTACTTATGTTCAACTGGCGCCTATCCTAGACCGTACAAAGTCCGCTTCGAATCAGTTAACCGAAAGAGCCAGTAAATATTTGAAAAAAACGGATTGCCTTCGCGCAAAACAATTAGTACTTACGCAGTCGTTCTGCCCATACATTTATATGGACCTCGCAATCTTGCATAAAGATAAATTGACGAGGAACCTTTCACTCGGTCTAGAGCGAGAGCTGGCTGAGAATAAAGGCAGATAACAGAAAAAACGAGCACATATTATCACCTATCTGCGCTCATCGTCTCTACCCTAAAGAATTGAACGAATATCATTCCAAGCATGCTGCCATCGTGTTCTGACCTTACTGGCGATAACGCTGGCTATCATGTTCTGTCCTTACTTAAGCCTAAGCCAAAATATATGCCTTATATTGAGGCTTAGATTTAGGTAAGGGCAAAACGGGATGGCTAGCAAACTTACAGTATGACAGTGGGCCGGCTAAGAGACATGATTCAAACTTTGCTCTCCAGGTGCAGCTATTAGAGTAAAACGCTAATCGAATATGCACGGCAGATTGGATAGGTTAATCTTACTATTAGCTTATACCATTAACAACAAATCATCAACAAAATCTATTTTTCGTCAGAACTTTCCAGAGCGTTGAAACCACAAGGAACAATTGTTCATTGCAGGCTGAACATTCCGCTTCTGAAGCGGCCGCGTCGAAGAGGAACGTTTACACAGTCAAGAGAAGGATGAAACTGCAAATCTACTAAGCATGACGGAAAGTGATGCCGTAACCAGCAGATTAAACAAAATAAACCCTCTCTCGCAATAAAAGGCATCACTTTCATTTGTGATTATTCAGTTCACAAAAATTTACTTGAATTGTTGCCTTAAAGCGGTTCAGGCAATGCTGCGCCTATAATGAAGTCTCACTGAAACTCTTAACAAAAGCAAACTCCGAGTGAACGTAGAAAGCAGCGCAAAGGATGCGATTAGCACAGTTGAAACAGCTACTCTTCGTTCTCCAGGGAAGATTTTGTAAACATCGTTGAATATATCAAATTAGCTTCCGTTTTCAGGCTTTGACGGCAGTGGAAGAAAGCACGCCAGAGAGTAGCCAGTGCGGCAGGCCGCGCTTTTTCCCGTGGCTGAACAAGAGCAAAATTAATAGAATAACCGGTGGTTGGGAAGCAAAACCTTTTTCGCTTCCCTGGATGGCTTCAATACAATTTCACTTCAGGGAAAGACTTATACACCTTTGTGGAGGCAGCATAATATGCCTGAATGCTTGCAATACTACTGACTCGGTGCTCAGCGCAGCACACTGCGCCATTCAGAAGTAACGCACTTACATTTATTATTACCTCATTGGATGGCATTGAGTTTTCAAGATTAAGATTGACTAAGTCTCAACGTTGCTGGAATTTCTTATAGTGGCAAAATTTTACCGCCTAACCAAATGATTGTTGTTGCTGGAACACATGACTTCAAGCTGCCTGAATCGAATACAAGACAAATTATTCCGGTCAAATCATATCGTGACGCCGGATATGAAGCTAAAAGCGGCAGGCACGATCTTTTAATAGTGAAGCTCGTTCGAAATATACGTTTCTCTCATTACGTCCAGCCGGTTTGCCTCCCCAGCAGGAAAGAAGTTTTGACTATTGGCACGTTATGCTTTGTTGCAGGATGGGGCAAAACAACAGGTAATCAAAAAACGCTGTTCCCTATGCCAGCATACTTTATTTTGATCTAAAACGGCTAGGCAAAAACGAACACATGGCTGAACCCACACCGGCTTCACATTCTTTATTCATACTTCGATTAATGCACTTCTCTGCTTAACGAGCGCAAATAGAAGTTACAGTAAGCCCTAATGTGAAGCTAAGGTACCAAAACGCATGAGAAGCTAAAAAGCGTTTTCAAAAGTAAGCATAAAACGCAAGTAAAATACTTAAGAGTTGCTACGATAGCACTTACCAAATCGCGTGCCCAGTTTGCTGGATAAAATTTCAGAATTGGGAAGAACTGAACTTCCCAGCAGACTGTCCATGGCCGACGTCTACGTACGAAGAATGCAAAACTGCAAGCAGCATTTTGGTTTGGCAGCATCAAAGAAACTCCAAATCTGCGCAAGTGGCAACGAGCACAGAAGCACCTGCACGGTAAAATATGAATGCTTTTTGATCGTACAAACTAGGCCAGAAGCAGTTAACGATGAAGCACGAGCACATCATTCACAAAGATAAGCATTCTTTCAGTTCGTATAACAGCACCTCTTAGAATACGCTAGCATCTGTAAGCAGTGACTGGCTGGCATACAATGCTCATTTATGATATTTCCAATGAGCTAAACGGGCTTATGGCAGTTCAGTTAGTTCATCTTAAGTGCTGCAAATCCTTACTTGCATTCAGAGCATACGTTCTTACGTTCAGCGTGGCATTGTGCTTCAGGGAGACTCTGGAGGGCCGCTGATCTGCCAAAGCTCGAATAAGTTCGTGGTGTTCGGAGTTACGAGTTACGGCAAAAACTGTTCCCTGAAAAATGTTCCATCAATTTACACTAAAGTGTCGACGTACTTAGAATGGATTTACAACTCAAGCGAATAAAATTATTCTCTATATACTAGTACGGGGAACGTTTCTAGGTATACTCGTTCCATCGCGCGTACGAACGCGGACAGTTTCATTCAGAGAGTCGTCAAGAGGAAAGGACAAAGGCTACGCTTACACAGAGAAAATGCAAAAACGATGCTCAGGATCAATGCACAGTAAGGCTTCTCGCGCGTAGACAAGCCTTATTTCCTGTTTTCGAAAAAAAACGTTACTCGGTGCCGATCGATAAAGTTCAATAAAGATCGATTGTGTCTAAGTTTAGTCAGCATACGAAGGGGTCTTGTCGGTTATGCGCTTTTCAGTTTTCACGGCTGCGGCTTTTGTTGGTTGAATATGGTCCTAATGGTGGCAAAACGAGGTCGCTGTGTGGCAGATATTTAAAAAGGTCACCACCTTTCATTATTCATCGAGTATAACGCCGAAGCAAATCGTCCCGTTCGGTTCATCGACATTTTTTCAGTGCCCAAGGCAGCTGCGCGCACGACTTACCTGCGCATCGGTTTACTGTATTCTTGCGAACCCAACATTGGTTTGGGTGAACGTCCTTCTGCCAGTTTTCGCTTGTTCGGTTGTGTAAAGCCTACCTATGGGCTTTATAAAGAACATGTCTTGACAATCAGACCTATTTGCGTGTGTATAGCCTACCTATAGGCCGTATAAATGGTAGGTCTAACTGGAGAGTGTGCGAAGGATCAAATTCTTGATAACTTTGCAACGTTGGCCTTGCGCAACCCTGCAGTATGATTGTTTATATCTTCAGGCAGTGTAGAAGGACCTAGACCGGTAAGTTGGCTCTTTTGAGTTCTTAAGGAAGTAAAGTTCAATGCTCTGTGTTAGCGAAACTGACTGCTTTCTAAGCACTATTCTGAGCATCTGGGAAGCCCTAATTAGAGACATGAGTTACCTTCCCATATGCACTGGCGAACTTTTCGTGCGTTGAAAATTTCCGCGGGAAGTGCACTTGGTCCAGTATACACGTTTCGACGTCGAAATGTCGCCGCTGCAGTTTGGGACCCAACACTTCCCGTTATCACCGATTCGGTAAAACGTAATCGCTGACGATGGGAAAAGGGCAATCTTGAACCCGCTGAGAGTTATTTATTTTCGTTTTTATTAAGAACTTAATTGATTTGCTAAGTTCCAGGGCTCCTCTTGTCCCGTCGTCTCAGCGAATGGGCCGTTGTTACTTGTACAAATACAAAAGGCAGCCTGATTTTATGATAAGAAGGAACATGATGCTCAGGCATGTTCCTACTGTAGTTTAATGTTAGAGCTTAGTACTCGCTGCTTAATTGTCCTGTTGCCGGGTAGTTGAGGGATAATAGGCGCTAATGCACCAAGGGTGCCAATCGTACGTCACGCTGATGCCAATTCAATTGTTCTAGATTTTATGGAAGCTGTGTGCTGGTCAGTGAATTTTTTTTAGGCAAAACGGCAGATTGATATTCCGTTTGGTTGCATACGACGGTAGGGCAGTGTTCTCAGTCGTGGTTATTGGCACTGCCGAACATGTGATTGGTACGACTCGGCGTTCAGTTCAAGCTATGAGTCACCTCGGAAGAAGAAATGGCCATTTAAGCATTGGTGGGTACGTCACGGCGAAAGCACAAGTAGCGAAGGTGTGCAATGGATCAAGCTGGCATTTACACTCGGACGACTTGAAGATGTACCTTTGAAATGATATAATGTAGCTGAACGGTTCAACGTCCGGATGGTTTGGGAACCAATCTATGAAATGATATGTATACAGCTGTACTCTTCACCTTCCGGGCGGCTCGAGGACCAAGCTATGGAACGATATACACAGCTGTACTCGGTGTGAATGGTTTCTCAAGCGGCTTTAGTCGTCACTGGTGCTTCCAGCTCTTTTCTACTTGTCAGATGAGCTCATCTGAGCAGAGATGCTATGACTTCTCAAATAATAATAATAATAACAACATTGTTGCTCAGAGGCAAGCAGCGCTCACTGCGCACAGAGCAGCAATGAACACGTGAAGCTAAAGTTGAACTTCACGGCTGATCTTGCAGCCTCTTGATGATATAAGAGGCCTAGATGGCCTAGACTGAGGCTGCTGATGATATTGTACGAGGGCCTCTCTGCCTATGCATTCGGATGGTTCATCATCCGTTTACATCTTTCTCTGGTCAAACCCAATCCGAATACATTTCAGCCAGCTTAATGACGATATGACAAGCTACAATGCTGTTGCATTCGCAGTGATCACGTTTGGAATTTTAATAGACCGCTCGTGTTATGCCGAATATGGAAACCATTTTGGTCTGCTTGTCTACGATATAGCTTACAAGTTGGTTCTCCGCTGCCAAGTAAAACGGCTTCAAACCTATTATATTGTGGATATAGGAAAATGACGTTTTGCGAACTGTTCTACGGTATGAACAGAGTCCGAGGGAACTTGCAGAGAACAGACAGCCTTCGGAGCTAAGAAGTTTTTGAAAGCTGCGTGTACTTCTGCCCATATGATATGGTAGCCAGCAATGATAACGTGACAATATCGACGATATATGCTATGAAATAGCACGTGATTTCCTTCAACATAGAACAGCTTCTAGAGTAGACTCTAAATGAAAGATATACTCCTGCATACAAGCCCTGAACCATCGCGGAGCAGTTAGAACGGTATGCCTGGTGCAGAGCTAACGAGTGGAGCATTGCCTGAAGAGTCTGATTTTCGAATAGTTAGTGATTACGGGCGCTCTTCCGGTGCACACGATATATTTGTTGGGAATGGTTGAAGAAACGCCCAAATTCGGCCTTGCTCAAGAAATCACAATGATGCAGCAAAATATGGTTCGCTTACCTGAAGAAGAAAATCTTGCTGAGTTGAAATGAAGTTTCTCAAAACGTCATTACCGAAGGAGGAAGTCGAAGAAAGAACTTCTATCCGGTCCATCGCGACAACTGGGCAAGAACTATAGCAGTGTACAAGACAGCGTGGACAGTTACATTAATCCTTCCACGCTGGTGTTCCATATGACATGTGCAAGGCAGAGGATAATAATATGATGATATGTTTTATGATCGCGAGGATAACGATATATGCTAATGATATGTTTCTCGGCTGTCGCCAAGAGTATTGATGTGCAGTTAACAAAAGTGAATTTCGAGTTTACTGCCAATAAAGGTTGTATACGTTTTGTGGTGCTGTTAATTGCTGCATATAGATAAGCTTTTCCGGCCATAATGGACGAGAGAAGGACTGTCACGATTAAGCCATTAGCGGTGTATGATAAAGCTTAAAAGGGACTATATATTGGTCATTACCATGAGGCGCTTATATACAAAATGAGGACGACGTGGGCAGTCGTGGGAAAGTACTAAGGGACAAAGCGAGTAATACCTCTGGACGGCCACCGCTTTAGCCGCTCATATTGAAACTTGGGATGATGTTGTCTTTGATCACTTTTCCCGCTATAGTCGTTCTCCACACGTCACCATATATGGAACGCTCAAATGCCATCTTTACTCCGCAGGTACGAAGACAGCATCAGAAAATTCTGTCCGGTTGGAGGTTACAACTTCTTCCAGATCGATCAGGTGGAACGATTCTTTGCCGTGTGGGTAAGAGGAGCGCAATATAGTCTGTGTTAAAGTTCTGCCCGACTTTCTCGGATATCTGTGGCAAATTGGTTTGACGCAACTTTCCCGCCAAAGACCAAATGACAGAATTAACTTGCTTTGATCATAATTTGCGAACCGTTTCCCTGCCAAAGCCCCCTGGGTCCCATCTTAATGATAAACACTGGATAACATCCTCCTCGGCCAAAGCGAACCCGCAGGTATTTAGCTCAGATGGATCTCATGCTGCCCTTGTCCCAAACCAACGCCATATCCTTCAGTGCCCTTCACCAAAGCACTGCCGTATTCCCTCCAGCGTACGCCTTCAGAACCTCTGTCGTAAATGGCGCCAAGGGCCCAAACTGCAATAGTTGGCTTGTTCATAACATACATTGTTGGCAAACGTCACGCAGCAATCTACTGTAGGCGAGGAAGACGTTGCTCAGGCTGAAATTAAATCGTTATCAAATGGCCAGCAAAAGTAATCATGAAAATTGAAGCGCTTTAATGGGAAGCACAACGCCAACTCTTTTCCGAGTATTAAAAAAAAGTAATCAACAACTAGGCTTGCAAACAAGCTGCAAACTGGAAATATCGAGAAGCTTGAACGCCAGTTTTGGCAAAAGTTACGTAAACGTTAACGACGGATTCGTCTTAAGCTTTGTTAAGCATTGTCGCAATGGCGAAAGCGGAACAGTTAAGGCAAAGCAAACTTCCGCTCTGCCTTGGACATTAAAGTACAGTATGAATGAATGAATCTCAGGTAGTAGTTGCTCTTGCATCAATTTTCGTTTTACTCTGAAAACGTAGGAAACTGCTGTAGTCTTTTTTCCTTAAACAAAGTCACTGAGTGTGGCCTGTGTTGCATTAATGTCGCAAACTTTTGCATTTCTTTTAACTGAAGCTTCGTATTCAAAACATGCATGCTTTCAGTTAGTGACATAACGCCTAGGACCCGCTGAATATCAAAATTGTCTCCCCTGTCTCCTGTTTCGCATCTTGTTGCTTGGATGTCATTCTTTCATACTGTAGCTTGCCGGAACGTTGTTCTGCCTTTATCCTAAGCCTAAGCCTAAAAGTAAGGCATATATTTTGGCTTAGGATTAGACTATGGGCAGAACAAGATGGCCGACTAGCTCGCCACAAAGGGCAGAACAGGATGGCCGCATGCTTGCTAGAAAGGAACCTGCATTCTTTGTGCGCTAACTCTGATATCAGCAAAAACCGTCCACGGAATTACCCTCACGCAAAAAGGGTGTCGTTACGGGACTTTCTACTGTATATGAATAACTCACTTCATTAAGCACATAATTTTTGCATAGCTTCTAAGTTCTCATTTCCCCTTATGGGCGTGAGCGGTTCTAATTAAAATTTAACATAATACAAACGCGTACGCACCACTTCCGTCAAAAGAAATGAAAACAAGTAATTCAGTTGGCCATTACTCTTAGGTTTGTGTTTGACGAGAAGCTTTCAATCTTTCTTTCCAGCAGCAAGAAAAGCTACGGTCTTTTGAAAGGGTTTAACTGGCTTTGCTCCTTGCATGTGGATGATCTCTTCCATCAATTCGGAGTTGTAAACGCGTGACGAACTTTTTTAACAAACAATGGACAACATCCCGTCCATATTTAGCGTTTATTTCAAAGTCGGCTTTCAGCTTTGACAAAGTCCCATCTTCTGAGTCGAATGTGTAATGCTGAAGGGATAAAAGGACCATATTCTCGTAGGAGGTTTAAAAATAGATCATTCTAAGAGATTGGTGAGTTATGTTAGCGCCCCATAATTTCTGAACGACTTCTTCCCGCCAACTTGAAGACATATTCTTTTCGACGTATCCAAAAAATGCTGTACCAATGCCAACAGGTTTTGTACCTGACCCATCAGCGAGTACGATACAAAGACGCGTGGCCTAATATGGGATGTAAACTAAATTGGAGTAACGATTCTTTTTGTATATATAACAGGTTTTTGGGGCTCACGGAGTTGTCCTCTTCGAAGAGGCTTTTCTTCAAACTGTTCGGAAGAAAAGATGAAAGATTACAAAACAGCTTTCGTTAGGACGAAAAATAAGCTTCCCTTGGAAAAGTTCATAACAAAAGAGCAGTATTCGAAAAGCTAATTAGCGCAGATTTTCCCTGAAAATACCATCACGCGAGTTTCTAATCCAATGTAAACGTTACGATCACCTTACGTAAGCTTTTGTACGCTTGCAAAATAAACTATTTTCAATCTCGTGTTCTCGTTTAATGCGTGTTTTCCTAGCTGAATATTTCTCTAATCGACCTATTATTTGTTTTCTATTATTTGTTCAAGCCACTATACTACGAGTTTCAATGCGATGTTTTCCATTCTTACAAACATTACATATTATTTACAGTTGACTAAGTATTACTACATAAGCCGACGCTTTGGCTCGTCAGCATCAATTCCTGCATGCGCATCATGCGGAAAGCGAAGCTCTTTCTGAGCTTACTACTAGCAGCTCTTTCACTGGTAAGCATTATAGCCTTAACTTAATGGGTCCGACCAAATTGGTGGTTATTTCCTTTAAATACCCTTATATGTATGCTGCAGTGGGCTTCATTCATAACGGCATTGAGAAGATGAGCCGTAAAAAGAACATATATCAAATCAAGCAGGGATGTGGGTGCTGTCGGGCTCCTCGCTCACCAGGATGACTTGCTTAGGGACTCCCGTCCACAAACTTCTTATTGAAAACTTTTACTCAACGCTTATTATCATACCAACTTTTATTTTGCTTGATTCCCACTTAGAATTTAAATGCTAATCATCTCATTAAAAGAAAGTATGCTTTTAAGCTAACGTATGTCTCACTAGTACTCAATCTGTCCAAGACAGCTACCACACAATTTTCGTGTCGGGAAATCTGATTTATTTTTATCGAATACCATGAAAAGGGATAAGCAGTTTTCCAATGAGGAAATACCTTAAATGATAATGAAGTTTGTTGGAACGTAAACCATGGGACATACGGTAACCTTTACTGCGCAGTAACCGAAAAGGGAAATGGAATTTTACTGGCACCCATATTTAAGGCAAACGCGTGCTCACCCGGTGCCAGTGTCACAGGATGTTCTCTGAAAAGTTCTCCCGCCAATCGACACAATGGACCAATGCTAATAGAATTCATAAAAAACGAAACGTTTAGTCAAGGAATTTCTGTGGAACAATGGCTGGCAAAGATGGTCCAATTGAATTCGGCAAAAATGAACGGAACTATGGTCACTGTGAAATTTTTCGTTGCACCAACACAGTGCAAAATACAAAATGGGGTAAAGCCAACACCTTACTGTCACAGCTGTTCTTTAACATAAGTATTGAACTTTTCCCACAACTGACTATTTACTACTTCCTTTTAGTTCAAGTGATTAAGCGCAGTTGAGGTAGCAGCTAGCGTAGGGCGGTCTTACTAAATAAGGAAAAGGATTAAAGATTCAAAATTTCCGAGTTACATTAAGACGCATTAAGAATTAATACGAAAAATGCCTAACAAGGAAGTCACTTACCATGTTTCAGATTTCTCTTGAGCACTTGTACTCAAAAAAATGTCCCATTCAAAAAGAAATGCAATGGAAGAAGTGCAAGGGATTTTTCAGCATGGAAGACAAGTATTCTTCCGTGTCCTGCTTTAAGACAGTTCCACCGCGGAAGAAGGATCCCGAAATTTCCAACTCAGTAAAAGTGAGTTAGCTACCGTACTAAAAAGATGCTCAAGTGAACCTAAAAGATGCTCAAGTAAAAAGGTGCTCAAGACTTTGTCAGCTTCGTAAATCATGTGATTGACTGTAAAATTCCCTTCTAAGAAGCATTTTTATTAATAATGCCTTTCAGTTCAAATTAATCTTGACGAGAAATGCACACGTTTCAGATTAATATAATTTTTGGGCCCTGTAACCCTTTTTTCCCTTTCAACTTAAAAGGGGTGTACCGTAATTGTTCATTAGGAGAACTTGACTACAGTAATTATGGTCCTGGGCGGTAGATGTGCCCGTGAAAAATAGTACGCTTTCAACTGCTCTTTCAGGATGAAGTGGCAAAAGTAAACCTGAATGAGGATGATGATAATTCAAGCGAAGAAGTCAACGGATTTAAAATCCATGGAGTGGTCAAAGATCATATCTTCCATTCCAGCTTTTTCATTGATGATTGGTATGTACGCCTGATTAGGCTTTACGAAAATAGAGAAACCGAAAATGGTCTCTTTGTGAAATTCTCATTGGCACCCAGTCTCTGCAGCAGCCTGATTACGGTAAATAATTGCAGCGAGTCAACTTTTATTCTTAACTACTGGGGAGTGGTTTGTTTTCTAGATTTCCTTGGAACAACTATACTCCAGCTCGTGTCCAGTCATACAGAACGATGATTGGATGCTCTGCAGTGGCATCATTCTGAATAGAACTGTTGGAGACTATAGGATCACCTGCAGAGGCATTATACGTTCAGAGAGCAAGAAAAAGGATGGCGACAAGGGCGTAAGTTCACAAGTTTTCTTGTCTTTAGTTATTATTTTAATTTTCCAGTTGTCCATTTGATAGTCTGAAACTTTATTCCTTATGAAGGCAACTTTATAAGGGGCATCACAAACGTTTCAGTTTTCTATTTTTTTCTATACTTCACTACCGATAATCAGCCTTGAAATGTTGACCGCTACTTGCAGAGCAACGTTACATCATCAACCGTGGTTTCCACATCGATAGAAGTGGTGCAAGTTACCACAGTGCTTAAGCGCCTCATATTCGCTGAAGTTATGGAATTTAACGGCTGGTATGCAAGAGTTGTGGAGTTGCGTACCTTGAAAAGAGAAGAGTCAAGCGCATTTGTTGAATTCACGATTGCGCCTAGCAAATGCAATATCAGATCACAGGTAATTCCTTAAATTTGTTTTTGAAAGGAACTTGTAAAACGTCCATGAAAAACGGACGAGATTGTGCTTACGAGAAACATTGAAATACGGGGAGGTTCCGGAAACGACACGTTCCATCGCCAACTCTTTCCGAATTTTGCAAGTCGTCTTCCCGCTGACTGCAATAGCTCATTTCAGGTGTCGTTCGATCAGCTGTACTCAAACGTTTGTCCTATCGACATTGACGGAGCGACCATCATTTGCAAAGGGTCAGTCTTTTACAACAGTAATGGAAAACATACAATACAATGTGGCGAACGGAAGATCCACACGCCGGTAACAACTGACTTCCTTATTTGTAGAACTGAGCGCATTCTTAGAATCAAAATTGAAAAGCATAGAAGATGCTTTGCTTATTTTGCATAATAATGGTAACAAGACGTATTGGTTTTCAGCTGCCATCAGAATTCCCTGCGTTGGTTAAAACTGTAGAAATAAGTGAGCATTCCACTCATGAAGAAATTACTGTGGTCCTGCAGAATCTTCTAACTGAGAAAAAGATTGAAACCTCCGTCCATAGTGTGAACATCAGCTCACTGCTAAAGGTGGAAAAGCAAACGTCATTTGCATACGTGGAATTCATTGCGGCACCAGCTGAATGCGATCCATCAGCTCAGGTATTTTCATATAACAATCCTTTGAGCATAACTTGTGAAGCTAAGCATCAGGGTAGATTTCAGTAACGTGTACTAACATGGCTGAGCTCTGAAGATACGCATAGTATTGTTTTGTCCTATTTCGAAACGTTATAGTCGAGCTGAGCTTATGTCTGCGAAATCGAATTCTTCACTTCAGGATCCTAAAGGACAACGGAACAGCACAGTATGCAGCTCAAGTTCTTCAACCGTCGTCATTTTGTGCAAAGGAAATATTCCATACTCACCGAATGAAAAGCATAATATCACTTGCACGGAGATGGAAAGAGATGACCCGGTAATGCGGCCGTTCTCTACCTTTACTAGAGAATTTAATTCTGGCAGAAAACATGAGACCACAATTATAAATTCATTTTCCACCATTATGCTCAGGATAAATAACATATTCAGTTGAGCATATGGCCAAATAAGGAAACGAAGCCAAAGATGCAGTTCAGATTACGCCATCCGAATGTCCAAGCTGTGATAGCCTGAATGACAAAACTTTTTCCCTTACAGAGGTTACCGACATTACCTCCGCATGTTATTCCCGGAGAACAGGAAGTGCAGGAATTCGAAGAAACGCAAGAAATAATTACTTCAATCAAGGAATTCATAATAGACGAGAGAATCACTATCGATGGGCATCAAGCTTGGCTTGACAAAGTGATAAGATACGAAAGGCACGCAGAAGCTATCGAAATGGAATTCAGCATAGTTGACATATTTTGCGGGCAGCCGAAGTTGGTAAGTCGAAACGTATCGTATACGAACTCTTCAGCACATAAAAAGCAAGTATTAAGTTTGGGAGACGAAAAACATTTTTCAAATAGTCATATGACCATGCTAAGCATATGCTGCTTGCAGACAACGACACATGGCGCTGGCAAGGATTCGTGCAGGCAAAGAAATGCAAAAAAGAAAGCAGTCTGCAATGCAACTATATCGCTGATACCGGGAATAAGAAATACGTTCAAGTGCACATTACCAAAGCTTGTCCAACAGGTAGTCTTATATTTTGTAGCTTCCAGAATATGGTGCATGAAAACCAAAGTATATCATGTAAACTAACAGAGACAGCAGCGATTATGAGATGTTGTGCATCGCAGAGATTGTGATGGAATTGTTAAGGCCGTAAATATGAATACGTCCCATTTCAGAGACCTGGCGAGACTACACCAGCGGACAATGGTACTGAAATTACGGCTTCAATCAAGCGGTTATTAGTGGCTGAGAAAATTGCTATCGACGGACATCATGTACGCTTGGATACGTTGATCAGCCAGAGAAGAGTAAAAACTGGACTAGCAATAGAGTTTACCATTACAGACACCAGCTGTGATATCACTGAAGAGGTATACGCTGAATTTGCTCATTTCCCATAGGTTTTGCATAGTTTACGACTTACGTAGCTCGTACGTACGTGTGTTAAAACATCGTCACATTTAGTGATCACTACGTTGATTCTAACGGATAGGGCTTCTAGATGTCGCTCAAAATGATTTATTCCGAATCATGTACGCAAGTGAGCCAAAAGAAAACGCGTCGCTGCAAAAGCATTCTATCCTTCATCGCTGGAGTGAAAGACACTGTTAAATGCGATGAAGAAACCGGTGATGTTGAAGAGGTAGGTGTTTTATTCCGCTTGAGCAGTGCTTGCGGAAAGATGAGCTTACTCTCACATGAGCGTCGTTGCGTCCTTGCACTCTTTCGGAGAAGCCATTCAGATTTTGATTATTGGCAAAAAATCATACGGCATTATTCTAGACTGATCCTTCTCGGCCATCCACTCCTGAAGGAACACACACTGACATGACAACGGACGAAGGAATTACTAATTCAGTCAAGGAAGTTATCTTCACGGAGGTTATGACTATCAGAGGGCGACATGCACGTGTTCACCGGCTGATAAAATATGAAAAGCTCACAACGGGTGTCCAAGTTGAATTTTCCATTTCTGAAACGACCTGCGACGGAAGGCTGAAGGTAGGTACCTCCTATAAATCTCTGTTTTTCTATTGTATTATTATTATGTTGTAATATATCTGAGCTTCCTCTTTCGCTACTGGTCGAGACGTTCCAAGCTTCACTCTATGCTGTAGCGTCAGCTTAAGCGTTGGCTTTACAGATTTCATTGGAGCAAATCTATTCCCCAATGTGCGCTCCTGAACACACCACAACCGTTATTATTTGCAAAGGCATTCTTCCGTTCGCCAAAAGTATGGAGCACACTATCAGATGCTCTGGTGGCGATAAACTTACGGAGGTGAGAGATGTCTTGCATCACATACTTCAGGCATGCTTTGACCTTTTGAAGAAGCATTGCAGCGTAGCCTCGGACGGTCCGCCGGAAGTATATATAATTGTTGCTTCTTCAGGTTGACCCTTCGACTTCACCCAGCGACGGTGAGAGCAGCACGGTTATCAAAACCATAAACTATACTGAAGTTGTGCATAAAGTCGAGCGATTAGTATTCGTTGAAAGGATGATAATCAGTGGTTACTATGTGCGCGTGGACAAAGTGACCAAATATGAAAGGACAACTACTGGCGTAGATGTTATATTCATTATCATACGAACCAAATGCACCAGCAAGACGATGGTACGTTGTTCGACTTCTCCTCGCGCCTTATTTATTGCATCTACTCTTTGGCTTTAATATAAGCTCTCTTTTCCCACCTTCTAATCAGAGACGTCAGCAGTTGCGGATTTCCTTTTCAGATAACAATCGACCAGCTGTACTCTTCTAACTGCGCGCCACAGAGCTCGTCGGATCCCATTGTTTGCAAAGGGATACTGCCGTTTGAACAAATGTTTTTGCACCAAATTAAATGCGCCTTCACCAACGGCACTGAAATAGTAAATATGCTTTCTTGGTCAACTTTTCTCTTTTCACTGTTTTGGAATTCAAATTTTCCCGCCAAAAAGAAGAACACCTTCAGGCTAGATAGTTGCTATAATTTCTGGCTGCAACCCACTTGTGCAATTCATTTCATGAATGAAGCTTCTCTTGCAGCCTCTCGCTCCAACCCCTGAAAGCTCAATTGACGTTGAAGTAGTAGCAACTGAAGAAGTGGCTGAAGTCACTACTCAGATCAGACAAATGATGTTCGCTAAGAAATTGACCATTAACAATCAGCAAGTTCGACTCGACACACTTATCAAGCATACGAAAGTTGAAACCGGCACTGAAGTGGAGTTCACCGTTATAGAAACCACGTGCAGTATCAACGAGCAGGTAATTGTTGCGTGCAACGTCACCTTTGGTCAACCTGTGTAATTTCTATTGTTTCTCACTTCACTGTTGTGAGCAGTGGAAGTTTAACTTCATTCACTATGCAAATGAGGATGCACAAAACAAGACTCACTCACCTCGCCTGTGATCTTGGAACTTTTCAGATAACGATGCAGCAGTTGTACGCCAAGTTCTGTACGCAGGAAGGCTTTGGCAAAAAGCTTATCTGCAAAGGCATTATTTCCACGTTGCCCGAATTGAAAGACAATGTGCAATGCTCTGAACGAGACAACATCGAAGAGGTAAACAAATTTTTGTTATATCTACCTGCCTTTTGTTTAGCGCAATCAAATTACGTGGAAGTGCGTGGTTCGCCAGTACGGTCGTTCTACTGCTTCTCGTGCTCCTCTGATGAGTCGCTATACCTTCAGCCGTTATGAATTTTGATGGAAGCCTAACTATGTGAATTCATTGCAGTTTGATCCATCGGAACCACCCACTTCTGGCAGCTACATAATCGCTGATCCCAGCAACGTAAACTCCCATGAAATTACCATTTCAATCAAAAAGCTCATGTACGTTGAAACAATGACCATAAAGGGACGTCATGTACGAGTTGAGAAATTGCTGAAGCACAAAACGGTCACTATGGGCATCGAAGTTGAGTTTACCATTTTGCGAACGACATGTGACGGAGTGCTGAAGGTAACGTATTCGTTGTTCTGCCTTTCCTTCTTTCCATCGTCTGTTGCTTAATTGCTTTTGCTTCTGTTCTACAGATTTCTCTTGAACAAATTTATTCCGACATGTGCGCCGTCACGAAAGCTACAAAAGTAGTTGTTTGCAAAGGGCTTCTTCCATTCCAATCCGTGATGAAGCATTCCGTCAGATGTTCCCGTGGAGATAAGCTTTCGTCTGAGGTGAGCTTCGTTAATTTCTTTTGCCTATACTGTTTGTAGCGTGCAAGCTTTCCCATCACGTATTGCTTATTTTCCCGCCATTATTCCAGAACGACCCATGGACACCATCAACTGATGTCGCAAAGTCCATTGAATACTCCCAAGTATTACGCTTCGTTGAACGATTCGTATTCATTGAAAAGATGAGCATAAGTGACCATTATGTCCGCGTTGACGAGTTGAGCAAACGTGAAGCTTCTGAAACTGGAATGGATGTCATATTTACGGTTATAACCACGACATGCACCACTGAGCAGAGGGTATGTTGACTTCTAATTTGATCTTTGCCTACACTTTTCCAATCCCTGAGTGACGCTTTGAATTTATCTTAGAGAATCCTTCCGTAAGCTTTTCATCCGTCGGAATTATCGACTTTTACTCCCTTTCAATTATTGTATCATTTTCTTACGTATGCTTACGTCATTTCAGTTGACCTTGGAAGAATTGTACTCGTCTTCATGTCCACCGGAACGGTTCTCTGAAGTTGTAGTATGCAGTGGAACATTGCCTTTCAAGTTGACTGTCCCTCACACCATCTCATGCATATTCAGCAACGGCACTGCAACGGTAATGATCATTCGTACTTTGATAACAGTCGGCCTATCAGCTGTCAGGGTTTCTTCATTTAATCTAATGTTTTTGAAAACCCATTCAGCGCTTCCGCCTCGCTTCGTAAAGGCCAACTTCGATAGCTTCAGCTAAAGGACGCTTTGCTTTCATAGGCCGATAAGATGACGCCGCTTCAGACTAGCGTTGTCAAGGCGAACATAAAAGTTCTAATTTTATAGCCACTTTCACCAATACCAAAACGCCCGGAGGAAAGCGAAATTGTTGAAAGCACCGAAATGGCTGAAATTACCACTCAGATTAAAGAACTGATTATTAATGAGCGCTTGACCGTACGTGGACAGCGTGCTCAATTGGACATGCTGATTTTGCACAGAAAAGTTGAAAACGGTATCAAGGTTCAATTCACCATCGTCGAATCCGCATGCTCAGGAAATATTCAGGTAACCATTGCAGCAACGTAGCCAAGGGGACCCCCGAATAATTTTGACTGTATCATTTTTCTCTGCTCAAACAGAGCGCCTATATTTTATCCATTACCTCAATTAATGTTTCCTCGCTGTGGGCCCAAAACTATGTCCCATCATGACACCATGTGATATCAGAACTGTTTAGCAAACGGTGGAGAAGCTGTACGGACAGCCATGCACACGGCTTGGCTATGGCAAGAAGCTTATCTGCAAAGGCGTTATTTCAACTGTACCAGGAGTGAAGGACTACGTAAGATGCTCTGAACGAAACGAGATCGAAGAGGTAAGCCACCTTCTGTCATTTTTATCCGCATAGAGCTAGATGAACTTTACCAGGTAAACTAAAATTAGGCTCAGGAGGAAAAGCAAGGATTTGCAGGCAATGTTGCTATGCGTATAGAGTATGGTCGCATTATAGGTTGAACCGTCGCAACCGTCCACTCCAGGCAGTGGTATGACGAGCGACCCGGCAACCGTAAGCAAAGAACAAATCACAATTTCTATCAAGCGGCTAATGTTCTCCGAAACAATGACCATCAATGGCAATCACGTTCGAGTTGAAAAGTTGAACAAAGTAGAGACTGTCGCTTCTGGCGTTTTGGTCGAATTCACTATTGCTGAAACTACATGCAAAAGCAGGTTAAAGGTAAGCTTCTTCGATATTATCTTGCTACTGTAGTACTGTTTGCGTTGTACTAACCCAGCAACAGCTTTTCATGCTTTTTCCCATATCTCATTCTGTAGAGATGCTGTTTTCAGATTAGGTTGGAAACCATATATTCTAAGCACTGTAAAACAGTCCAAAGTGCCACCTTGGTCATATGCAAAGGATTGCTTCCTCAGAAAAAGAGTGATAGCCACACGATCAGGTGTTCTGGTGGAGATAAGCTCACTGAGGTAATTTCCTTATTCTCATAAACAAAATTCAGCAGTGGCAGATGCGGCATGCATCACTCGCTACTTCAGCAGATTTAATTCATAGCTATGGAATTTAGCTTTATATAAATAGTATGGGCATTATTTCTGATTTCAGGGCTCTCCATCAAGTCCATCGATTCCAAGTGAAGGCGGTATTGAACAAAGCCCTGAGAATGCGAAAGTCCTGAGTCAGTTAAAACTTCTGGTGTTCCATAAAAGGTTGGCAATTAACGGAGCCTACGCACGAGTCAGCTCAATACAGAAGACTGTATCTGTTGCTATTGGCACTGAAGTCAAATTTACCATTACACAAACCGTCTGCCGCAGTACGCTGAGGGTATGTTCGTGGATACATATAAACGGTTTTGTTTCTTTCATCTTTCAAGCAAAACTACACTTTTAATTAGTCAATATCCCCACGTTAGAAATTGGCAGTTCCATTCCAACGTTTAAGCACTTAACGTAGTCGGTTCACAAATGCTTACGCGCTGGTCAAATGGGAGGAATTGCTTACCTTTAGATAACTCTGGAAGAGCTCTACTCAAGACGTTGCCGTCCACAACTTCCAAGCGCTTATCAAATCTGCAAAGGACTTCTGCCCTCACATGATCCAACAAAGCACAGTATCGAATGCGGAGAAGTAAGAACGTCAGAAAAGGTATCAGCTTTAGTCTCTGTAGTATGAATTCACTTTTTCTAGTTTGGTCTTCGTTTCGTAAGGTTCTCTTCTTCAGCACTGCAGAACAATTCACTACTAGTTTATTGAGCTTTGAAAAAGTTAAATGCACGATCATAACGTTTTGACTTGCGGCCTTGATGAGCAAGCTTTCCACTGCGTCTTCAATTGCCTGCATCAAAAATAGGCGCCATTTCAGGAAGATGAACAGACATCTCCAAGTGACGGCCAAACAGGACAAAACACTCAAATTGTAACTTCAATCAAGCGCTTAATACAAACGCAGTCAGTTACTATCAATGGACGCTATGCAAGCTTCCATAAGCTGATCAGACAAACAAAGGTGGAAACTGGAATAGAAGTAGAGTTCAGTGTTACGGATCCCGTCAGCGACACTGAGGTATACTTTCTTCATCAGTTGCAGCATCACCTCGTGTACTTTTTGTAACTTATAAAAAACGCCTGCTTATAAGATGTCTGTTCACCCGCTTTGCTCTAATTGGGAAAATATTAAGACCTCCGTGGATCCGGAACTCACAGAATCAGGCACAAGACCGCATTATGCCAAAAGGCTTATATGCAAAGGCATTCTGTCACTGACACCTGGAGTAAAGGACAGTGTCAAATGTGAAGAAACAAAAGACGACTCTGAAGAGGTAGGTTGGCAACCTCTGCAATATCTTCTCTCCAGCATAACCGTAGCTGCATAAATGGCGATAGGTATGAAAAAGCGCTATATGCAGGCCTTGCCGTTGTGGGAAGGGTATTAAGTAAACCAGAAGACCAAAAGAAACATCTGTAGTGTAACTCTCATGAGTCATAGTCTCTGGGCCGACCTTTAAGCTGCTGCCCTTGATAAGTGAATGCTTTTTCACTGTAGGTTGATCCTTCCCGGCCATCTACTCCTGGAGACACGACCACTGAGACAGCAACAATTGAAAAGATTACAAAGTCAGTCAAGGAGTTCATATTTATGAAAGAAATGACTATAAGAGGCCGACACACTCGCGTTGAGAAGCTGATAGAGTATGAAATGGTCTCAACCGGTGTCCGAGTCGAATTTTCCATCTACGAAACCACCTGCGATGGGAAGGAAAAGGTAGACAGTTACGACAGTCTTTGTTCTTCTGGTTTTCAACTTCTCCCGCTTCTTTCCTTACATAAATCGCTCGATAGGGCACCCTGCTGCCATGATACAATCAACATTGTTACAAGCACCTATTTTTCAGATTCCTTTGGAAGAAATTTATTCTGCCCTTTGTCCTCGAGCTGACATGACAAGCGTTGTTATTTGCAAAGGTATCCTCTCAATCAGCGGAGAAAGGAAGCACACTATCACATGCTCCGGTGGTGATAAGCTTACGGAGAAGGTGTGCACACTGACGTCAGCTCATATGACGTAATCACTTGTCCATCCTTTAGCCTGATCCTTCGATTCCATCTGATGGTGATGATAGCACTACGAGTGCTGAAGGGCCTGAATACTCCATAGTATTGCGCAAAGTCAAGCGTTTAGTATTCATTGAAAACACCATCATCAGTGGTTACTATGCACGCGTGGATAAACTGACCAAATACGAGAAAGTTACAACAGGAATAGACATCTCATTCACCATAAGGCAAACAACGTGCACCACCAGAATGAGGGTAAGCTGGTCGATTTCTATTACCTTCTTAAATACCTGATTCTGCTATCGGCATCTTTATCCAGCAGAATTGGGATTTCTCTTTTGTTTAGCCATATCCTAATTATTGAGGCACAGCTAATTTGGAAGCTGTTTCAGGTGACCATTGACCAGCTGTATTCCACTACGTGTGCAGTGCAAAGCTCATCAGACCCTGTAGTTTGCAAAGGAATACTGCCCTTCCAACATACGTTTATTCATCATATCAAATGCTTCTTCAACGATGGAACGGAAATGGTAATGTCACTTATGTTCTCCTGCATTTTTCTCCAGTATTTGTCCCATGTTGTATCTGCTATATTATCGCTCCGCTCTCAATGCCTATCTTAGGCAAGCCGGACAACCTCAAGCAAACTAGTCTCCGTAGCTTCACAGAAATAATTGTCCACTGATATGCATGTCTAGAATTTGTTTGCTCATCTGTGAGCGTCCTCTACTCATCATGCATAATGCGCCAACTACTTATAGCCACTTAAACCAATGCCTCAGAGTCCAACGGATGGTGAAGTAATCGAATCTGCCGAAATGGCGGAAATTACTACACAGATCAAGACTGTAATGCTCACTAAGAAATTGACCATTAACGGCCAACATGCTCGCTTGGAGACGTTCATTACGCACAAAAGAGTAGAAAGTGGAATAGAAGTAGAGTTCACAATCACAGAAACAACTTGCTCGATCAGCTCCCAGGTAAATATAACATAACAGTTAAAACTCATTCAAGCAGACGGAGGGAGTCAGCTGTGATAATGCTCAAGATATGAATATTTTCTGGACTAGGTTCAGGACACAGTGTTCAACTTTTCAGGCAACAGTGCAGCAACTGTACAGCAGATTCTGCACACTGCAAGGCTATGGCAAGAAGCTCATTTGCAAAGGCATTATTTTCACTGTGTCAGGACTGAAGGACAACATTCAATGCTCTGAACGAGACGACGTCGATGAGGTAAAGCTAACTGCCCTTCGTTCATCTGCTTTTGTATACAGTAGAAATAAAAGTCAGCAACGTGGGCAGAAAACACACAAATACATAATTTTTGCATGCTCAAGACAATCTTCGCTGGTATTCATTTTTTTAACATTAATAACGTAGTCGACATTAAAGAACTTACGGTAACTGAACGCCTAATAATGTCAGTTCATTTCAGTATGACCCTTCGGAACCATCCAGCCCAGGCAGTGATGAGGTTGCTGACCCAACAACCGTAAGCACTGAACGGGTAATAATTTCCATCAGGAAGCTTATGCTCTCTGAAACAATGACCATCAATGGAAACCATGCCCGTGTTGAAAAATTGATTAGTCATGAAAAGGTCATCTCCGGCGTCCAAGTGGAATTCAGTCTCGTCGAAACTACTTGCAGTGGAAAGTTGAAGGTTGGTAGCCGCCAATGTGCACCTTTTCCTTTTCTTGATAGCCCTTTGTTTTCGCTGTTCTTTCTTGCAAAGCATTCTGCTGTCTTACATTTTCAAACTGCCAATTCTGCTAAATGTTGCTTCCTTGAAGCATTTCACATCCTCAACTTCCTCTTATAGATTCAATTAGAAGCGCTGTATTCGCACTATTGCACCCAAGTTCAGACTACGAATACCATTGTCTGCAAAGGTTTGCTTCCTGCGCGATCAGACAAACGTCACACAATCCGATGCTCTGGAGGAGATAAACTCGTTGAGGTAAAAGAGCAAACACTTCGATTCTATCCACACAATCGCTTCACTCGGTTTCTTTCTGGCATCCAACTCTATTTTCCACTTCCATTTAACCTTTCCCTTGCCTAAACCCAATTTTCCCTAACGTTCAACAGAACCAAAGAAGGCTACAACTCCTCACCCAATCTACTGTGCTGCAAACTTACTTAACAACAGCAATGCTAAAAATCAAAACTGTGCATCACTTCAGCCGACTGACCCAACCAAACCAATTCCGGGAGAAACGACACCAGCGGAAACAGTAGAAGAAAAAACAATCACTGCATCCATTAAACGTCTAATAGTGACTCAAAGAATCACTATTGAAGGAAGCCAGGCACGTTTCGAGACCTTGATCAGTCATAAAAAGACCGAAACNGGAATCCAAGTTGTCTTCATCGTCACGGATCCCAACTGCAGCAACAAACCAGGGGTATGCATAAAATTATGCTCATTCCCAGCCGATAGCTACAAAGATGCTTCCCTGATTCACAAATGCACTTTTTGGATACCTTACGCATTGCAAGGTCCTACTCTTGCTCTATCGCGTCATGAGATTTAATCCATCTTCACTATCACCTAATTGGCAAGACTTTTAGACATCCTTCGACATCACGGTGCCTGAATCCTGCACACGACTAGGCTACACCAAGAAGCTTATATGCAGAGGTATTCTAACATTGGTGCCTGGAGCAAAGGATAGTGTAAAATGCGAAGATCCAAAAGACTACATTGAACAGGTACGTCCCTAAATTGGCTGTCTGCAACTTTCGTTCCAACGCTGCTAGGCAGTCATAGATCATCAGTCGTTTATTCTAGATCGATCCATCTCAACCAACCACACCTGGAGACAAGCATACGGACACAATAACAACCGAAATAATTACCATATCAGTCAAGGAGATACTTTTCGTTGAAACCATGACAATCAAAGGACGACATGCACGTGTAGAGAAACTGGTTAAATATCAGAAGGTCCCAACTGGTGTCCAAGTTGAATTCTCCATTTTTGAAACGATCTGCGATGGAACCTTAAAGGTATACTGGCCCTCTGTTCTGCATGCACCGCTACCACTAATCTTCTCCATAACTAGAGCTCTTCTTCACTTTGTATTAACACAACTGATGCAGTAGCTTTCTAAGTAGTACACTCGGCACTGTCAATGGCATCGTCTTTATAGATTCCTTTGGCGCAACTATATTCCACGATGTGCTCCCGCGCGGAAACGACCACCGCCGTTATTTGCAAAGGCGTTATTCTGTCGAGCAGCAGCTTAAAACACACTATCAAATGCTCCGGTGGCGACAAGCTTACAGAGGTGAGCGGATACAGTCAATACCTTATGTGAACTCATGAAACTTGAACTGTGCATACGAAGCACCTCATCATGTTCACTTGCGCACAAGTACATGGTACGTTGTACTTAAGCAATGTACATGCAACTAATAAGTGTTCCAGAAAAGATATGACAGCATCGCTAAGCACTTCAATATACCCGTCCTAGTCTGCACTACAATGATCTCATCTTGTTCACGTGCCTGTCATTTTTCAGGACCGTCCTTCAGACCCATCTACTGGTGGCGACATTCCCACTGGGGAACATGCCGTAGAGTATTCCATAGTGCTGCGCAAAGTAGAACGGCTCGTATTCATTGAAAAGATGACAATCAGTGGTTACTACGTCCGTGTCGTAAAGTTGACCAAATATGCAAAAGCTACTAGTGGCATTGACGTCATGTTCACCATCAAGCAAACAACGTGCACCTCTCACCTGGCTGTATGTTATCTGCTACTTGGTTCTAGCTTTCCNTGCTTTGATGTGACAGCTTTCTTCACAGCTCTTTCATCATGCTTATGACGTTTCCGCGTCTGCCTCACCTCTCTAATCTTCAATTCACTCAGTCAAGTGAAAGGTTGTTAAAAACACTACCTGTTCTAGGTGACGATTGACCAACTGTACTCCTCCACCTGTTCAGTACAGACGCACGCAGTTGCTGTTGTTTGCAGAGGAATACTGCCTTTCAAACAAACCTTTATGCACCGTATCAAATGCTTCTTCCTCAATGGAACCGAAACGGTAACATACCTTTTAGTGGCCCTTCACATTCTGTGCACGTGTTCGCTAAGCTCTTGTTATCAGAGAATACTAATACTTCTCCCCGTCCGCCAAATGTTTTTTGCGGACTTTCTAATTAACGCGTCGTGAATGTATCACGAATGAACCGACCTCCCCATTGCAGCCCCTCAGCACGAAACCAACAGATGTTGGAATACTTGAAACACCTGAAGTGGCTCAAGTCACTGCGCAGATCAAACGAGTGATCATGACAAAGCGACTGACCGTTAATGGGCAACATGCTCGATTCGATACGCTCATTTCGCAGAAAAAGGTCACAAATGGAATTGAAGTTGAGTTCACCATCACAGATACGTCTTGCAATGGCAACATGGAGGTAATTCCCGCTGCAACCTTCCATCTCTACTCAGTGCTTTTCTCATTCATGTTCACTTTTATGTCATCTGCGATAGCAACCCGATCTCTTTCAGTATATTAATATTGATAGCAGTCAATAAGTTATGGTTAATTGTAACTTTATGTTCCTGAAAGAAATACGCCAAACATTAATATTTGCTGATATGTCCTCTGTCACACCTGCGTGGTTTAGGTGACCGAGGATGAACTGTATGGTCAGTCATGCGCTCGTCAGGGCTATACCAAGAAGCTGATCTGCAAAGCTATCATTTCCATTACAAGTAGAGATTACGGCGATGTCAAATGCTCTGAGGAGGATGATGTCGAACAGGTACGCTCACTTGTCCTTTCCTTAACTTGTTCATGTAGACAAAGCTACGATAAAATGAGGCGTCGTAGTCTTTTTGAAATATAGAGCCGTTTTCCTCTTCCAGCACTGTTCATGCACTGTGTAGACATATTAGGCAAAGTAGC
>KN538375.1:1004503-1018751 GCA_000797535.1 Trichuris suis | reverse complement strand
AGGGTGATAGTTTTGACGGAATAGCGGGTACGCACCTGCGTATAACACTTGGTTCTATACTGGCGGCTCTGCTTGCGCTTTTCGGATGTCCACTTCGGTTCAAGTGACAACGTTTCTAGACTTCCTTCGGTGTCGATCCTTCTGGAGTTAAGAAACTTATATGCAGAGGCATTCTTTCACTGGTGCCTGGAGTGAAGGACAGTATCAAATGCGAAGAACTGAAAGAGACCGATGAAGAGGTAGGTGGCCATGTTGTTCAAAACTCTCTCAGGTGTTGGCTTGGGTGTTGCTGAGCGCGGGAAAGCAAATGTCCCACAAGTGCAATCCTTCCTTTCTACTAACAGTGGTCAGCATTTAAGGACGTGCCTGCTTTCAGTATCTTAAACCAAGCTTGCCAACTCCTGGCCAACCTACAGAAGCAGAAACAGCTGAAATAAAGAAAATCGCTAGTTCTATCAAGCGGCTAATAGTGAGTCAACGAATCACTGTCAACGGACAGTCAGCACGTTTCGATAAGTTGATCACCCATAAGAGAACTCAATTCGGAATCGAAATAGAGTTCACTGTTATGGATCCCCGCTCTGATAGCACTGGTGGGGTATGTATGACATGTTGTTTACCTTTCACAATTCTATTTCATTCCTAAATCTGTCATTCACTTTTCGGAAGGGATATAGTTATGAATGAGCGACGGATGAGTGCAGTATTTTCTTTATAGTGGCTACTTTGCTCTCTCGTATTTGGTGTTCGCCTTATTTCAAGTGATGGCGTGTTCTAGACGTCCTCCGGTGTGGATCCTTCCGGCAGCCTTATAACGTCGAGCTTTACCAAGAAACGTATCTGCAGAGGCATTCTTTCACTGGTGCCTGGAGTGAAGGACAGTGTCAAATGCGAGGAACTGAAAGACGGTGATGAGCAGGTGGGTTTCCATGTTGTTCGATCTCTAATGGGTGTTGCTTTGGCTGCTCATTTGGTGAGCGTGGAGATAGTAGCGTGATGCAGGAGGAATCGTTCCTCTGTACAAGCAACGGCTAATACTAATAGCGCGCATCCTTTTAGCATCTTAAACCAAGCTTGCCAACTCCTGGCCAACCTACGGAAGCAGAAACGGTAGAAATAAAGAAAATCACTACTTCAATCAAGCGTCTAATAGTGAGTCAAAGAATCACTGTCAACGAACAGGCAGCACGTTTCGACAAGTTGATCAGTCATAAGAGAACGCAATCAGGAATTGAAATAGTGTTCACTGTTATGGATCCCCGCTCTGATAGCTCTGCTGAGGTATCTATGACCTTCTAGTAATTTTTCGCATATCATTTCGTTTCTTCGTCTGCAGTTCGCTTGCAGGAAGTGTTTTGATTTTGACTACATAGAGGGCATAGGTACACGCGTACCTTGCCGTTAATAGTTTTTACTTTGCTCACCTTTTTGGATTCTCTCTTTATTTCAAGTAATGCTGCTTCCAGACGTCCATCGGTGTTGATCCTTCCGGAAGTTTGACTGGAGTCAGGTATACCAAGAAGCTTATATGCAAAGGCATTCTTTCACTGGTACCTGGAGTAAAGGACAGTGTTAATTGCGAAGAAGCAAAGGACGACGGTGAACAGGTGGGTAGCTACTTTTCCCGTCCTATCGCGGGTGCTGCCTTGGGTGTTCAAGTATAGATAGTGGAAGAAGATGCGTGAAACCAATGGAACTAGCTTTCGTACCGTTGGTCTACAGTTCTAGTCAATAGTGCTAAGTCAAGCAGCTATTAACGACAAGTGATTATGAATTAATGTTTTTTAGTTATACTGCATTACTTGAAAACTGAATTTAGGATCCGTTCGCATGTTTGTAGTACATGCTTATGTGTCCTAAAGCATTCTCTGTGATCCAGCTTAGTATCGTTATTTTTGGATGAGTGTGATCGCCTCTTTGCAGACTGATCCTTGGAGACCATCAACTCCTGGTAGCGGCAGTGTCACAGACCCAACAACTGCAAGCTCTGAAGAGATCACGATTTCTGTTCAAAGGCTGATGTTCCATGAAACAATGACTATCAATGGATACCATGTTCGCGTCGAAAGATTAACTAGACGGGAAAATGTCAATTCTGCTCTATATGTCGAATTCACCATTGCTCAAACCACATGCAGCGGTCGCTTAGGAGTAAGCGATCAGTTCTGTTGCTTATACTCTTTCTTATTTTCTTTTTTCTGTCCCTGTAATGTCTGCCAGGTTTCTGCCTAGTTTAGGCTTATGCGTTGGTTAGCTCTAATAGGCGTTCACGTGATTCACCAGCGTTTGTTTCAGCTTACTATGGAGAGCGTTTATTCCCATCGTTGCCCTGTAGCTGAAGGAGTCTCCGTGGTTGTCTGCAAAGGCTTCCTTCCTTCGGTTGCTGGCGGTAAACACACGATCATCTGCTCTGGTGGGGACAAGTTAACTCAGGTAATTTTAATTTTCACATTCTTTCATACTTCCATTAATTTCATTTGCTTTTATTGCTCTTTGTTTCTATATGAACTGACTGAACTCCATTGCAGCTTCCTACGGATTCACCTTTCATCCCTGGCGAATCTGTTGTTTCTGATGCTACCAACAGAACTCACGTGGCTGAACTGTTGAAGAAAGTCATATACTTTGACAGGACGTATCTTCGTGGTTACTATCCTCGTTTGGTTTCTTTGAGTGGATTTGAACGAGCTAGCCACCAAGATCTTGAAGTGCAGTTTTCAATTGCTGCAAGCAATTGTTCCAGCCTTCATCAAGTTTCTCTTGAGCAACTGTACACGGACATTTGCCCAGTGAATGAATGCTGTTCATGGCTGACCTGCACTGGAACTTTACCCTTGGTGAAACGTAGAAATTACAATATCCGTTGTATTATTGCTGTTACGTTCAGCGGGTATTTGTAGCTTCCTTTGAAATAGATAATAAACTGATTCATCGGGATATCGCATTCCATTGATCAATTGATTATTAAGCTACTTTGGCGAGCTTTCTCAGCGCAGCCGTTTAGCTACTATTGAAAGTTGGTCATTCAAAGAAATGAATTTTTCAATTCAAGGCACTATAGCTTCCTTCTTCATAATTTTAAACTTTCATTGTTTCGTTCAGTTATAAATGTTTACTTTTCATTCTGTGCAAACAACGATCCAATCCATCCACGACCTTTTCTCCAACGCTGATGAAAAACTAATCTGTTCTGAAAGCTTCCTATCCGCTCTAAAGCAATAGTAAATATGCTGTAAAGTTCAACGCATCGCGCATTGCCGTACCAATGAATGGCTAAATTAAACAACTTTTTCACTGCTTACTTTTAAGCTGGAAAAGCTGGCAACTATCTCTCCTCAACTAAAGTGGAAGAAAAGTTCAGTAGTCTATGCTTATTTACTTTAAGTTTTAGTAGCAGCACTTCCAACTACATAAGTAAATTGACAGTCTTAAAAATTTGCTTATTAATAATAAAGTCTCCATTTCGTATGTCCGTTAGGTACTAATAGTTAGATTTACATAAAAATACGCATGCACTTCAGTGAGTTACTTTCTATAATTGAAGATTGGATTTCCTGAACTGAATTCGTTTATGAAACTATCTTCTATGATGATCATACATGATGATAGTGTTTCCTTTTAAGCTCTGCTGTTACTGTGCAGGAAAGGATCAGTCGTCCTTAGCGACAGGAATTGGCTGTACGTTAAGTAGCTGAACTGTCTATCATGAAGCGTATGGAACTTACACAATCCTTTTCGCCTAAGTTCACGTTTTCCCAAGCATTTTCTCAATAAACAGCGCTTTTGTACAGCTGCTCGACATATGAGAGAAAAGTAATAAGCGTGATGTAAGCTATTACAAGGACGCTGGTGGTGGGAGCAGACGAATCCCGAAAGTTCCGCCATTACCAATCCGCAAGCGAAACGTGTCGAACGTGACACAAATGTTCAAATATAAAAACCTACATACCCGTTAGAAAGCACCCAATCAAAATGACGGAAAAGTAAAATAAATTATTATTTTTTGAAGTAAGCGAATCCCTTCATCAGTTAGTGAGTTTGAATGTATTAATGTAATCTTCTTTTTCTATTTATTCACGGGCACAGGAACATCATAGCGCCATGCAACCTTAGCTGCAGTTGTACACCATGTATCGAATTGCTTGCCTCCCTCTTGAGAAAACTGTGTGAGAATTAACAGCCAGGGATCTACTAGTAATTTGCGTTTAGGCTTTGCTATTGTCGAAGCGCGTATGAGTAACAGGAACATTAGGGGAGCAGTAAAAGTGTCAAACGGTCTTCTGCCATGAAGGATACAGAATATAATAATACAATAGAACGTCCCTTATCCGGACGTCCATTATCCGGATGTTCTATTAACCGGATCCGTCGGGTTGTCAAAGTTGATAGGATATTTCACATTGCATAGAAAGTACTCTTACATCCTTATCCCAGGGCATCTTTATCCTGCCTATCACCGGTCTATAGGGATAAGAGGCCCAGAAGCTGTGATAGATCAAGGACCAATAGGATAACGGAGACTGATTTTTAAACCCTAAACTATGGAAAATAATCAAGTCGTTGCAAAACGCTATGTATCAACAAACAAAACTTTATGGCAAGCAGAGCCAAAAGATGGCCTCTAATAGATGATCCACTATCTGGATTTTCCCTCATCCGGATGACCCCCGGTCCCAATCAGTCAGGATAATGGGCGATCTACTGTGATATGAGCTCCTTGAGCAGCTTCTTCTAGTTGAAATAGATTAGACAATCGAAAGGAAAGTTAAAGAAACGAAACTTCCTTTCTTTGGCTCCTTAATCATGCGACTATCTCACAGCCTAAAAGTGACGGACCATTGGAAAATGAACGTATTCAAACTGATACCCCCTATTCCTCTTCCCGTCTGCCACAGTGTATGATTGCCTAGGTCATACAAGGTACGTTGGACCGTTCTATATGCATATAAAGTATGCGTTGTTTTATAGGGTACAATAAAGCCAAACAGCGACTAAATGGCATTAGCACATACAGAGAGGCCGCCCAAAATCACATAACCCGCCAACTCATTGGATGAAGCACAAATGATATCCACTGTCGCTTCACAGGTTTCACAGCGCTCTGCCAAGGGACGCTATTATCTTTTGTGAAAGATTAAAGATCCTCTTAGTATACGACAACCTCAGCCACAACGGCAGTCTACAGGTCAGTGAAGACGGTGGCAGAAAGGAAGAGGAAAAACGAAAATTGAGCAAGAAGAGCAATAGGAACAAGAAATGGATGAATCTAACGTGGCGGAACCTTTGAACCTTTAATGCCTCATTAAACTATTCACATTACGTTTAAGTTTACCCAAACTATGGCTGCTCATTTTCCGGCGTTCAAACAGACACTGACAACGAGACTAGAAGTGTCCTATCTCGAAAGTTCCAAATCTCTACGCAAGAATAGATAGATCCAAGGCATCGAACGCAGCTTGAATAGGAAATACTACATACATATACCTTTTCACTTCTGTATATCACTGCTATACTGTTTAGCATAGTGAACATGTGTTAGTGATATTAATCTTAATATTACACCAAAGAAGTTTCAAAATCAGTCGCAATAGATTTTCATAGTACAACTATCGCAGCTATACAAATGAGGCAGTGCGGCAGGATTCTAAATCTAAACTTCATCGTAAGTAATTACCCTTGGAAGCATACAGTCTCCTAAAGTCTGCATGCTCTTGCCGCTGCGTGTATTCTATTTCTAAAATATTCAAATTGAACTGATTCTCATTCAGCTGATCATCTTCACATGAAACCTGCTTCTCATCGTTACATTCATATTTGCGCTGTATGGCATAAAGAAAGAATCTTCCATTCGTAGTAACTGTTTTTGACTTTTCTTTCTATAATCAATGCCCCAATTACGCCTTTTATCTTAATTGTTTAAAATCCCGTCTTCTCTCGTTCCCGCTAACGTGCTCTAACGAGCGGTCACTATCTGAAGCCAGATCATACCAAAAAAATAAATCTGGCTTCTATCCTTATGCAAACCCGCGATTATGAATACTATTGGCAAGCTTGTCCGACCGTGATCGGTAAATATGGAAAGGAAATGTCTCGCGTGCAACTGGAAATTCACGAAAAGAATTTGCGCTTATAGTACACACACTACATGACGTCATGAGGAGAAACATAACTTTCACATTGTGCAGAAAATGCACGGCCTCATTTCGTCTAATCATTCTTTGCTCTATTTTCTGTTTGTTCAGCCCAATCTGACTGCAGGATATTGAGTTTTCAATCTCCAATTGATGTATGATACTTTCCTTTGCGAAGGCGTTCCAGTTGATAAATGTTTGCACGTAATGTTTGCGTTTACAAGAATATCTCTATATAAGTTGCGATTTCGTTTTGGCAAAACGACTTCTGCTAATTGCGAAAGCAGTATGCAGAATATGAAGCTCTTACTGAGCTTGCTGCTAGCGACGTTCTCTGCGGTAGGCATCGGTTATTTCGGTTTGAATTGAATTAGCTAACGTCACTGCAAATGAACTGCAGCAATAGGCCTTTGTGCAGTACGCAAATTATTTGAAGCAAAAATACATTTTAAAAATTAGATCGACCTGATACCAATGAATACTGTGCGTCTTATTTTTCCACATTTATCACTGCTGTCCTGAATCTCTTTCAAAACTTTCTGACTGCATTTCATCCCTTTCAAACTGAAGTTTTGAGAGTACTTCATGCGATGAAAATCGGAAACATTATTGCTGTTGTCAGGTCTGTCGTGATTCGCCATTCCGTCTGAATTTCTGCTTGTTGCCTTTCCTGAATTTTCATTAAATAAGTACCTTTAGAAGCTGTCATTTCTATTCAGCCATTGCGAGCATGGCTTAGGCTAAGCCTAAAAGAAGTTCCCACTTAAGCTGAAGTCATACCTTTCGCTGCCAAGGCAAAGTTAACATCATTTTGTATTTGCTACATATTCGGAAGGAAACATTCAAGCAGTCTTATTTTAAGGCGAACGATTGTTCAGCCGGTGATTCTCCCAATAGCTGTTCACTGATAGACTACCCTCCGGAGCGACATGATGGACCAATGCTCATAGAATTTATAAAGAATCAAACGTTTAATAAAGGCACTTTGTTTAATGAATGGCTAACAAAGATAACTCGACTGGACACTGCAAGACGAAGTGGAACTGCTATCAAAGTTTCCTTCTACGCGGCGCCAACTCAGTGTAGAACAGTCTTGAAGGTATGCTCCCCTCTTTGGTCATAAAATATTCTGTTATTAATAATAACGCAGAGATTTTTCGTAGTTATCCCTTTTCATTCACATACGTATATTGCTTTACTTTATAACCTTAGCAGTCATGGATGACCCTTGAGACACTGCTCCGGGAGAGCCTGTGATATTGATACAACACAGTTCATCGCCTACGTGAAACTGATTTTCACAAGCTCTTGTCATTCCAATTTAACATAATTCAAGGTGTTACCCTCTTATTATTTATGGCTGCATAGCCGTCATTATCCATAGGAACAGCTTGCCTTCCGCATAATTTTATTCAAGGCATTAGTCATTAAATAGAACTTGTTCAGACAAACCATGTTGAGCATACCAAAGCTTCTGAGGCTATGGAGTTCTCTGACTTACGACGTTATCTTCATCGGTACAGATGGTAATGATTTCATATTCAGTAACAAGAGCGTTTGGGTTTGCTCATTAGGCAAAAGAAAGGTATGACTATTTGACCACTCAGATGAAGTTAAAGTAGCATGTCCAAAAACGTCATGCTCATGAAAGGCAATGCTCACGTGATGTAATAATAAAATGGCATTCGTCATCTGGCCAATAACCACTGGCTTATATATTAATATGTATTAAGCATTTGCGTAACAGGGAGCCAACTGATGAACCTAAATTGTTACAAGTACTTAAATCTTCATATTTCAGACCTCCCTTGAAGACTTGTACTCAAGGAAGTGTCCGCTGCAGAGTGAGAAGAAGTGGAAAAAATGCATAGGAACCTTCCGCATGGAAAGGTCCCGTTCTTCAATATCTTGCGGATCGCTAGTTGCCGCCGAAGATGAAGATTCTGAGGTTACGGCTTCAGTAAAGGTGACTGACTCACGTTGTACCAACTTTTGCTTTCGTGAGCAGTGGACAGATGGGCTTCAAAATGTTGAAGTCCTTTCCGCCTGAGACAATTATATTATTAATCTGGATGGAGGCATGAAACTGGGCAACCTTTGGCTACCACTACTGTCCTATTAATCGGCGTTGTCTTATATGATGTTTCAAGAATAGGCTATACCAATCGTCGATGTGCTGCCTTTGTTAAATTCCTTTCTTCAGGACAGAGAATCCACGCTAGTACTGATGGATAATGTTGCTGTCAAGCATGCCGAAGCAATGCGTGTCGATGAAGTGGTCAAAGATCATATTTTCCACTCGAGCTTCTTCGTTGAAGGATGGCACGTGAGGCTGATCAAGCTTGAAGAAAGCAGAAGAACTCCCAAAGGACTTTTCGTGAAGTTCACATTGGCTCCAAGTCTTTGTGAGCAAAATCTCACGGTAAATATGCCTATAGCAATTTCTTCCATCTAAATAAGAGCAAACTATGCTTTCAAGATTTCATGTTAAGCACTTTCTGAATGCACCTTTCTTATAGGTTTCCAAGGAACAACTTTACTCCAGCTCGTGTCCTATCATACAGAATGAAGAGCAAATGCTTTGCAGTGGTATCATTCTGAATAGAACCGCTGGTGACTACAGGATCACGTGTAGAATTGTCATGCGAACAAAACTCTACGATCAAACCATTTCTACCGTTATTGTAAGCTCATATTCTTTTCACTACTTCTAAGGCAGCAACAATTGACAATGGAAATTTTCCAACTTTCGTACCGTCCTTAGGAACAACTAATACGTTTCAGATTTTAATTATTATTAGTTTTTTGAGACACTCCATCGTCATGCGTAATGACTATTTTTGCAGCACGAGGATATCAGTTCGTCAACCACACAAGTCTTCTCGTCTATAGAAACTACAAGAATAATCATTGTGCTCAAGCGTCTTATCCTTAAGGAGGTCATGCAAATTAATAACCGCTACGTTAGAGTTGTACAGCTGGGAAGAATGATCAGAAAAGAAACTGGCATCTATGTGACGTTCGAAGTTGCGCCCACGATGTGCAGTACCACGTCAAAGGTATTAACGTTCTTCAGATCAATAAGCCCCATCTTGAACTTTCATGTCAAAACCAATATGCTAGTAATAGTAGGCCAACAGCAAGGTTCCATTAACCGGAAAATATTAATATTTTCCTCACTCATGTTATTAATCCTTGAAGCAAGCTATTCGCTTATGACGCCTGAATGTATGTTGAATCACTTCAGATAAACTTGGAGCAGCTGTACTCTCCTTCCTGCCCAGTTGACACTAATGCTTTCACCGTTTCTTGCAATGGAACAGTGGAACTCACTAAAGATGGCAAGCATAAAATTCAATGCGCCGAAGAGCATGTGACAGCACCAGTAAGATTTTTTGTTTTTCAATGCTCACCTAAATTAGTGTTTAAGAAGATTACACTGCTTAAAGCAATTTCTGTATTAACCATGCTTATCTGTAGCTCCATCATTACCTCTCAGAGCCTTCTCGTTCAAATGAAATGTTCTAGCTTTCTAAAATTTCGCAGAACATTACGAAATGGCTGCCCCATTCAGGCTTTAAGCATAATAAGTTGGCAGTAGAAATTTCTCAAGATGAAACACATGGTGAGTGACACAAAGCGGAACTTCCTCTTAAGCATTAACTGCAGTACGATCGGCTGATACGGACTTTGGCTAATTTATTGCGTTAACATAATGATTCGAAAAAGTAAGAAAGTTGGGAATAAATGGAAATCATTTTTCAGGCCGTTAACGTTGGACTGGTCGAGGGAACGGAAGAAACTACAATAACAACATCAATCAAACAAATGATAATAACAGAGGCTGTTAAAGTAGACGGACACGCTGCACACTTTGACAAGCTTATAAAACGCAAAACTACTGAAACTGGAATCGAAGTAGAATTCACCGTTACGGATGCAGACTATACCGACCCCTCACAGGTACGTGAGAATCCCTTTACATCTTCGACTGGATGGGCTATTATGGAGGTAGAAAACAATTTCCACAACAGACGATATAACATATCGTTACAATCTGCGAAATAAGAGCAACCTTAATGCTGGCTACCCAAACATTGAGCTGCTAATAATTAAGAAATTTTTTAGTCTGCGTTCGATACGATTTATTCCGAAACCAGTACACAACTGACCTACACCAAGAAGGTCCTATGCAAAGGAACTCTATCGTTGGTGCCTGGAGTAAAGGATACTGTAAAATGCGAAGGACGAGACGATAACGTTGAACAGGTGGGTTCCCATGGTACTAATACAAACGTGCTAATAACGCTTTTGTTAATTGTTTTATACTATTTATTTACAAGTTGGAACTATAGAACACTCGCTATGAAAAAGGAAAAATTCAGATCACGCAATATTCTTTGGAAGACGAAATACCAACAAGCTAAAGGTTCTTAATAGACATGTTAACGCCGGCACGCTACTTTTGTTCACTAATGACAGCTTACCTCATGCAAATACTTCTTCAGACTGATCCGTCGAAGCCGACCAACGGCTCCAGTGATCCTACGGTTGTTGGAAGTATTGAATATTCCAAGGTGGTGCACAAAGTCGAGCGATTGGTATTTATTGAAAAGATGACAATCAGCGGTTACTATGTTCGCGTCAACCAGCTGACGAAATATGAAAAAGTAGATACTGGAATAGACATTGCATTCACCGTCATACCGACGGGATGTGAAACCAAAGTGAAGGTATATGATCCAAGTTGTTCACCTAAATTATCGGCTGACGACCTGTTAGTTCATTTTGGCAGGTTCACACATTTTCCAAAATTTTTCATGGACCTATCTTTTCTTCACTTAAGTTTCTGCCTATGCAAATTTAGCATTCCTAACAAATTTTAGACGTTGCAATCGAACATTCCCTTCTAGGTGACCATTGACCAACTGTACTCCGCCATGTGCATACCGCAAAGCTCCTCGGATCCCATTGAATGCAAAGGAATACTGCCCTTCCAACAAACATTTATGCATCACATCAAATGCTTCTTTTCCGACGGAACCGAGATGGTAAACGAACATTCTTCAGTGTTCTCAAAGCTCTGCACTCAATTCAGCAGTTATGCACGTTTCGTAAGCTTACCTTCTAAGCACAAGCATGGCATCAAGATCATCTGTACTAGCAAAATTTCCTACTGCTGTACGGATTCCAAACTCGTCTGTCCCTTTCCTTTCCAACAGTGTCTCCATGTTTCGCGAACGAACAAAAAGTTGCTTGTTGCAGCCCCTTGGTCCAAGTACGTCGGACCCAATGGATGCCGAAGGTCTGGAAACTGCTGAAATGACTGAAGTCACCACTCGTATCAAGGAAATGATGATCGCTAAGAAATTTTCCATTCGTAATCACCATGCTCAGTTGGATACGCTCATTACGCATAAAACAGTTGACACTGGCATTGAAGTTGAATTCACCATCACGGAAACGACTTGCGATATCAACAATGAGGTAACTGCTATGGCCCTCGGCGCTATTCTGGCCCTAAAGTGGCTTAAATTTTTATTTAACATATTTCCACACGAAGGGTACGACGAGCACTTCGAAAGGAGGGAATACAGATTATTTCTTGCCATAGCTCTACGTAATGTTCGTGCTTTCAGCTAACCGCAGAGGAACTGTATGATCCATCCTGCGTAGTGCATGTCCAAGCTAAGAGGCTCATCTGCAAAGGCATTATTTACAATATACCGGGATTGAAAGACAATGTCCAATGTTCTGAACGAGACGACGTCGAAGAGGTAAGCCAACAACGTAACTTGATTCTTCATAGCCTTTTCAATTTCTGTCCATTAAGGTAAACGCTTCATCTAAGGCGCACAATGCCACACTTTAATTTGCAACAAACTTACGTAACGACCGGAATAAGCTTTGCTCATTATAGTTTGATCCTTCGAAGCCGGCAACTCCTGGCAGCGATCCAACAACCGTAAAACCTGAGGAGATCACAATTGAGATCAGAAAGCTCATGTACTTCAATGCAATGACCATCAACAAGCATCACGTTCGTGTTGAAAGTCTGACCAAAGTCGAGAAGGTCACCTCTGGCGCGTTTGTTGAATTCACCATTGCGCAAACAACATGCAGCGAACGGCTAAGCGTAAGTTCTTTTAAACCAGCTTACTATTGTTGTTTCCTGTGCAAATTTTGTTCCATCGAACTGCTTGACCACCCGTAGTCACTAAAAACGACAAATCATTAAGCATTCGAAGGTTGGAGATTTTATTCGTCGGAAAAAGCACAACGCTAAAGCTGACGTCACTATCCTGAGCATAGCTTTCCCAACTCAGCCGTCAGCGTACAGCAATGAGTAAACCTAGTTTTCTGGGCCCTATCATGTCGTCGCTTTGAATATTCAATAAGGGTCTGAATTCGTGTGAATAATTAATGCCTGCAGGGTAGAGACAGCAATTATGCAAAAGCTGGATCGATTGCTCAGGCTGGTCCACGCTTCGCGCTAAGTTAATCGCCTCTCTCTGCTATTGCTTCTTTGGACTTTGTTCTCTGTTTTTCCAGCTTTTCGTTCCTACCGCAAACTACCCTACATTAGTACCACACTGTGAAAGTGATCGTTTCAGGTTAAGTTGGATGAAGTGTATTCTGAGCGTTGTATCTCACTCTACAACACCAGCCTGGTTACATGCAGGGGTCTCCTTCCATTGGTGCACGGTGTCAGCCACACGATTAGGTGCTCTGGTGGAGATAAGCTCACTGACGTAAGTTACCTGCTTTCAGGAGCAAGTTTCAGCTGTTACGGTGCAATCGATCGATGCACCCGCATGAGTCACAACTCTATTAACACTACCGCAACATGAACGCTTCAGGATAGCTTCTTTAGAATCATTGAGCATGGATCTATAGACTCTCGTCTTAAATTTCGTTCACGATTTTAGAAAGACTCTTCACGTCCGTCAATTCCAAGCACAGGCGGTGATGAGCAGCTCAATGACAGGTCCCGAATCCTTAGTCGCGTAAAACTTCTGGCTTTCTCAGAAAAATTCACAATCAAAGGAAGTTATGCGCGGGTTGACTTGCTGACAAATGTGGCAACCGTTCAGGCTGGCACAGAGGTCGAATTTAGCATTACAGCGTCCGCCTGCAGCATTAGGCTAACGGTAAGCCTATGGATGAAACTGTATAAAGATTTTCTAAACTTTAATTTCTGCTCAAACGCTTTGTTTCTTTCCCTTATCTTTTCTCGCGAAAGATCCCAACTCCATTTTGCCTCTGCGTAAGCGATTGAGAACTTCAGCTCTCTTACTTTTCTATATTGCGCAAGCCAAATGGTCATTATTTCTCCGCCTTCTTTTAGATCACCTTAGAACAGTTGTACTCAACAATCTGCTCTCCACAGCAACCATCCGCCTTCCAGATTTGCAAGGGAGTACTGCCCTCAAACGCTCATACTCAACACACTATCAAGTGCGGTGCCCTTATAGGAGATGAGGAGGTAAGAATAGACAGTTGCTTTAGTTCTTGGTATTCTCGTCTGCTAACTTTCTATCGCGTAGTGTTCACGTTCAACAGAGCAGCAGACTTGGCTGAACTTGCATTCTACAACTTTCTTATGAACACTCAGTTTCAGCATGACGAGCCGACTACACCAACTCCCGAGGAAACTACGCCTCCGCCAACAAAGCAGGATATTCAAATCACGAAGTCAGTCAAGCGCCTAATAGCCACCGAAAAAATCACTATCGAAGGAAAGCTCGCAAAATTCGAAAAGCTGATCAGACATGAGAAAACTGAAACTGGAATTGAAGTAGAGTTCATCGTTGCGGATTCCAACTCTGAAGGCACAACGGAGGTACGCCTAAAAAGATCGTCATTGCTCGCAGGATAATTCTTCCACAGCTGATATGTACTCCTTTGCAAACTCTTAGCGCCTCGCGCTTTGGACATGTTCGGCTTGGTCTAAACGACGAAATTTCTAGGGCTCTACCGGCACAGCTGATCATGAAGCCTTTACACGACCAGTTAGGAAGCTTCGTTGCAAAGGTGTCCTGTCACTCCTACCTGGAGTAAAAGACAAAGTCGAATGTGAAGAGGTAAAAGATCAAGCTGAACAGGTAAATGGTGAT